>NEWO01000930.1:164627-183026 GCA_003013225.1 Phalaenopsis aphrodite
TAAGCTTTTTTCTAAATTAATAAAAATCATACGTAGATGCTCCTTACTCTCTCTGTACCTATCCATCAAACCTCTCAATAAATGTACAGCTTTCATAGTAGACTTGCCCGACATAAATCCAAAATGATTATAAAAAATATTTGTATCACGTCTGAACCTATGTTCAATTATTTTCTCCCATAATTTTAAAGTATAACATATTAACTTCATTCCTTCATATTTGCACACTCTTGTGCATCCCCGTTATTCTTAAAAATGGAGACCAAATTATTCTTCCGCCACTCCTAGGGCATCTATAATCTTAATTTACTGAATAAGAGAAAATTAGAGAAAAAAATAGATACTATCAGAGAGAACAAATCTTCAAAAAAGGACTCCGACTATAATATCTAGAAATAAAGAAATCAATGTTTGGTAGGCTTTCAAAAAACGCTCTACCCTTCCCAAGATCCCTTATTTTTAGGAAAGAATTTGGGGTCGTAGATGCACAAAAAGGACTAGAGAATAAGCATTACAAGTGTAAAATACAAAAAAATTATATGTGGCCTTTAACCATAATAAAGATTAAGACTAGGATAAAAATTTAACTTGTGAGGAAATAGTTTATCCCTTGGTAGCATGGATCGAGTACATAGGCGAACCATCAGGCTCAGCTGATCCATTTAATATGGCGCGAGTATAAATGAGATTGCCCTTAATTTAAAATGGAATTTCATATGTGGTCCAATGAGCTCGTACCCTTGGTATCAACAGATTGACATTTAAATATTTGATGACAAATCGATGTCGAGCTCAGCCTTGCGAGCCTATAATGAGACCAACTTTTTGATCCCACTCTTTGTTTTCCTTTAAGGTGAGTCGGCCCAATAAAGTATACATTAAGTTTCTCAATTGTCTTCTACCTTCAAAAGCATACTGTGAAACAAAAAACAAGATAATTAGGAAAATTGCTAATGCTGATATATGAGGTTTATAGGTTGCCTGTAGTCATTAAATATGTTCAATTATCCATGTTGACTTGGTCATATCATCGATCTATAGTGCACTTTTTATTGAAAGATTAAGAATTTCTCACGAAAAATAGTTAAATGAATTTCAGGAATGGTAAATTTCGTTTATAGATGTGACCTATTGTTGGTTTGTCCATGTCAGCATGGACTACCATTTATATAATTAACTTACCTCTCTCACGGAGAGAGTTTTACACAACACTCCTCTATCTTCGTGATCATGCTAAAAAAATAATGAATAAGCAGCATTCTTGCTCCATTTAAAAAAAAAAAAGAGGAAACAAGTTATGACTAACAGTTCGAAAACAAGAAATGTAAAGGTAGCCACCCCTGAGATAGCCTAGATAATCATCCACTGAGGTGAGTTCTCGCTCCTGATTCATCCCTCAGAAGATGAAGTGACAGCGTGTAAAGTGTTACCAAGCATAGCTATTTAGATGACCATCATATTATTTTTTATGACAACAATATAATTGTTCATTTTTGTGTGAAGGATGCCCTAAGAGATAAGGACCACAAGGTTGTATCAAAGATCAAAGTTGTCCCAAGGCCGAAGTACTACTACTAAGAAGTAATTAGAAGGTTGAGTATATTTTAAGATGGATGCTTTCTTTATAACTGGTTTTTTTATAAAATGATATATAGAATATTTTCCTTTGAGTGAAAACCTAGGTGATCACTAGGGTCATGGTGACATTGACCTAAAACTGTCACTATTTCAGCGAGTACCTTGGCCTCTCGAGGCATGAGTGATCTAGATTAATGTCGGATGGGGAGATTTCTATTGGAGGCACAAAAGTAAAGTCACCAAGATTGCTGCCTAAGAGCTCAAAGAGGTCATCGTTGATATGTAACTATGCTTGAAGCATGCCATCATAGAGCTGAAGTGTAGTTGGCTACCTCCCAGGACTAGTGAGAGATCACTAGGGGTTCGGTCATCGTAGCAAACTTGAGGAAGAAGTTAGACGAGTTATCAAAGCACATGGCATAACTGACGACAATATACCCAGCAGAAGCAATAGTAGAAATTTGATTACAAGTTGCTAGAGAGGGTGTTGAAGATGGAGGTTATTCAAAAGGAGTTAGATGCCTTGGAGGGTTGTCATGACTTGTACAATGAGCTGATTAATTATTTGGCTAAGAAGCTCTAAAATTTAAAGACAAAAGTCATCCTCACTCATCTTGCTCTGGAGTTACTGAGGTCGAATCTATTCTTTATTCAAAGCAACTTTATACTTTATTATTTGGTGAGAATTGGACGGTTACCCGCAACTGTGCTATCCGACCTATTTTTTCATTATTCAAAGTGGTTTTTAATGGCAGGTTGGGTGGGCCAATGGCCTTAATATAGTCATAAAATGAAAGTATCATGTTTGTATTGAATGCTCTATAATTTTGAATTGAATGTTGTAATTTATGTAATGCAATACTCTTAATTTTTCATCTGTTATTATCAAACTTTTGTTCTAAATTGCACTAGCTAACTTATCCTCATTGAGAGAAGAATAAAAGTTTAAACTTATGTACTTGTTCCTTATCTTTGTTCTCATGTTGTAGATTGTGATTTAATGCATTGTCGTCATATTTTAACGAGCTAATATTTAGGATTTAGAACAACATTAAATAGAAAGAGTTGATATTCCAAGAGGATTTATTCGTATTCGGTTTAGTCATGCCAAATTGATGATTTGAAAAATGAGGCAAAATGATTATGTTCCTTGAGCCTTTAGAGTGCATTTGGGGTGGCTTTTTAGCCTATTTTCATTTTGAAAAGCACCTTGGGTGCATTTGGGAGCCTGCTTATTCGTTGCATTTCGTAAAATATCATTCACAAAACTGAGATTTTGGGAACAGCGAGGCAGAGCTCAGTTCCGCAAAGAGGACCTCGGCGAAGTTGAGAAAAGAAGTCATTTCCCTTCGTCTTTTTCGTAAATGCCTTGTTTTATTTGTGATATTTACCTTTGATTTTGGCTTTTCTCGTATCTTTGTTGCGTGTTTTTCAGGTTAGTGCATGCCAATGAGTGGTTTTGGTTTCTCTCCCATCTTAGCTATGAATCATCTGTATGTATCTCAAATGTTTATCTTTGGTTTAGGCCGCACGAAGAAGCTTTTATGTTTACTATTCTCATTTTTTTCTTTCATGTCTTCGAATTTCCAAATCAAAATCTTCTCTGTAGTTTGATTGTTTGTTTTTAGGGTGTACATTCCAGGCAATTTGGGTTACACATTCCTTGCGATAAGTTAAATTTTGCGGATGGTTACTTTGTTTTCAACTTTTTGGGTTTGTTGTGTATCTGTGCTGCGCTTTTCGTACTGTTGAAAGCATACGTGTTAGCTTTGCAAATACATAAAAATTGTGTTCTCTCTTTGGTTAGGGTGTACATTCCATGCTATGTTGGTTGGGATTCGGTTGGATGAGATTAGGGTTACGCGGGTTGTACTTATGTTGGTTGTGGTTAGGCTTGCCCTGGTTGTGTTTTTAATGGTAGTGGATGGGCTTGCTCTCGTTGGATTTTTGTTGACTGTGGTTAGGGTTGCTCTAGTTGGAGTTAGGTTGGCTATGGCTGGGGTACCTCTTGTTGGATTTTTATTCATTGTGGATTCTTTTGGTTGTATTTGTTGGATTTTTATTTGTTAGGGTTAGGATTCAGTTGCTTGTGGTTGGGGTTGCTCTAAGTGAGAATTTTGTTGGTTGTGGTTGGGTTTACTCCGATTTAGGGTTTTTGTTTGTAGTGGGTATTGTTGGTCGTGGTGGGGTTGCTCTGGTTGGGATTCAGTTTGTTTTGGTTAAGTTTAATTTGGTTTTGGTTCAATTGGTTGTTGTTGGGTTTGTTTTGGTATTGGTTGTGTTATATTTCGAGGCTATCTCACTATAACTTTGGAATTTTGTGTTGTTCAATGCATAAATTGGTATATATTTTGGATTTGCACTAGATTTCAGTTGAGACTTGTAGGATTTTTTCGTCTGCAACCCTATACATTAAAAGGTGTATTTCACTTTTCAAAGTTGGAATAGTGATCGAGTATATCTAATTATAGATGCTTTTATGAATTCATCGAGTAGAAATAATTAATATTTTATATTATCTTCTGATTTTTGTTTACTATTTGAGATGTATTGCGGATTAGTTGATGTCTATTTTCTCATTCATATTTCAATATTTTAATTTTTAAGGTAAAAATTTTATAGATGCATATTTTTCGTTGTGTTTTTTTATTTATTATGAACCCTAATATGTTTTGTTCTATTGCATATGCAGTCTAATGTGTCAATTAAAAACATAAAATATTAAAATCATAGAAAAAATGAGTTCAAGGTCATCAAATACTTCAACTTCAAGAGTTCTCTACTGTCAATGTGGAATGTAGTATTTTGAATACACATCAAAAAAAGAAGGTTGCTTTGAAAGAAAATTTTATTGTTGTCCTAGAAATGGAACACGTGAAGATTGTAGGTTTTTTGATGGGTTGCTGATATAGAGTTCGCTCCAAATAGTGATTAAGTCAAGAGTGATGTTATGGACAAAATATTATCCTGAAGAATTTATCGTTTGGAGATGAAAGTGACGTCATTATAGTATTACTCGTTGTTTTTGTAGTTTTATTATTATGATATTATGCGTAAAGTGACAACTTACAATTGACACATTAGAGAAATTTGAACTCCAAATGTGTTTACTGCACTGTTGTTGTTTTTATTATTCTGCTACAATTATTTTGAAAACTACAGTAATTTAGTTAATTTACATCTATAAGGGCATAACTATCTTTTTTATCACAAATAGCTGCAGCAGAATAGATTATCAAACTGACTCACTACTACTGCAACAAGAGCTGCTTCTTTAAGAAGCAGCAGCCATCCCAAACGCACCCTTAATGTCGTTACTCAAATTATAGACTTTAAAAAAAAACCTACATTAGATATCGCGTTATAGATCTAAAATACCAAAAAATTGCCACTACAATCATTTCTCACTCGACTCCCTTTCTAAAATTTCTAAAGCTCCACTCTCTAGAATTTTTGTTTCTCTTTCTTGAAACTCACCCTATTAGTAGAGTTGACTCGTATGTTGAAGCACAAAAGTCACCGATTCATGAACACAATCGGAGCAAGAAGATCTATATTATGGATAGTAGACATTTAATCAAACACTCAAGAGGAGGATGCGTTCTTGAACACATTCTTCCAGCACAAAGTGTGCAACAATGAAAAAAAGTTTAAGTTTGGTCTACGATTCTAGCATTGCCCATAACTGATCAATATCTTGAATTACTATGTGATCATGCTAGCCGAAATCTTTTCAAACTCTATGGAGATTGTCATATTCATCTCCATTTGGATTAAGTTGGTTTGGACTAGAACTAGAGCTTTTCCACCACCTCTTCAAATTGAAGGCATTCAATGAATGTTGCAACTCCTTTTTATTGAATTTCATTTAAATGGAAGGATTGGTGAACATGATAACAAAAATTGGAAGACGAAATCTTTTTTGTAAAGTTTCTAACCCGTCCTACAATCCCTACCACGATGATGGAAGTGAAGAGCCCGCCCCTACCAACACTGATCATGATTGAGGACATTCTGATAGGTTTGGAGGCATTTATCCTGAATAACAAAAAGGATTTAAAGTTAAGCAATGTGAAACAATACACCTCTCATTATTTGGCTCAATTGACGAGTTCTTTTATTTTAATTTTATGTCATTTGGTGAGTTTCTAACTTCTCATCATTTTTATCTTGTTTTATTTATCATGGACAACCCGACTCCTACTTGACTCCTGATAATCTCAAGGTTCTGCGATTTCTAGAAAAGAAGCAACAGAGGGGAGCTTTGAAAAAAGATTGTTGTTTAGAGGTCGTCACTAGTCACTCTTTAGGGATGAGTCTAATTCCCAACAAGTAAAAAAAGAGGCAAGCTCTACTATTCACACCCGGCTTTCACACCTTTTATTCACTAGTGTCGATCGATTAGGGATCCAAAACTATCGTATTTCTTTCCCCTCTCCCTATTTCTTCTCCTCACTTCCCCAAACTTTCGCCCAGTTCCTTTCTCGCATACCAGAAGCATGCGAGGATAGTCAAGGGCCACGATCAGGCAAATCAAGCAGCCTAAAGGGTTGTAGCAACTCGATATTTAGGGCACCAGGACAATTTCTATAAGTGTGAATCTCTTTTTCACGATATTTGAAACTTTCAAATCCTTTCTCACCCTTCTAAATTGAAGTTTGCCTTATTTTTTATGTTTTTCTCGTTTCTGGTAGCCATCAAAGACGTCGATCTGCCAAAAGTGTCCAAGGTTATTTGCAAGCTTCCAAAATGGTTCTAGCATGATATCATACTACAAAGTGTGGTTGGAGATGATAGAAAGTACAGTTGGCAGCTTTGGAAAAGGATTAATCGTCGAGAAAGCCGTTTAAGATATGATTTGGCAAATCAATGATCTTTTAAGCTAAATTACCTAATGAACTAATATAATATGAATTCCTAATTTTTATGTGAGGCGGCGAGTTCGAGTCAAGCGTGCAAAAGATTGTCGTAGGTCGAATCCGTTAAATATCAGGTAAATTAATTCTAAGCCAATAAAATTAATTCTATTAATAGAAATTGTTTCAACAACAACAATAACAAAGCCTTTATCCCGCTACATGGGGTCGGCGACATGAATTCTTTCTCTCCATTACGTCCTATTTAGTCTCATATTTTCATTTAGTTTTAATAAATTAAGATCATTTTTTATACAATAAGCCCATGTCTTCCTAGGTCTACCTCTGTCTTTTTCAACAGAAGTCGAATCTAAAACATCTACTTCCCTAATCGGATCATCACATGGTCGACGTTTAATGTGTCCAAACCATCTAAGATGACTCTCTCTGATTTTGACTGCCATTGGAGCTACACCAACCCTATCACGGATATATTCATTTCTCACTTTGTCTCTAAGTGGAAAGCCACTCATCCACCTAATCATTCTCATCTCGACAACACTTAACTTAATATTATGCTTCTTTCTTAAAGGTCAAGATTCAGCCCCATAGAGCATTGCAGGTTTGAGCACCATCTTATAAATTTCCTTTTTGTCAAAACGGTACTTTTCTATCGCACAAAAGGCCCGAAACATTCCTCCACTTCAACCAACCAACTTGAATTTTACTATTAACATCCCCATCTATATCACCTTCGCTTTGAACAACAGACCTCAGATATCTAAATCGTTCATACCTTTTAATAATTTGATCACCCAAAGTTACACTTTTGTCATTAGAGCTACTACTATTAAATTACATTCCATGTATTCAATTTTAGTTCTACTCAAATGAAGGCCTTTAGACTCCAATGTAGACCTCAATAATTGAAATTTTTCCCTGGTTTTTTCACTCGTCTTATCCACGAGAAGGATATCATCAGGAAAAAGCATAGACCAAGTTACATCCTCCTGTAAATGTCCAGTAAGACCAACCATAACTAAAGCAAAAAGATATCAACTTAAAGCCGATCCTTGATGTAATCCAACAGAAATAGGAAAATACTTGGTCAATCCTCTTTCAGTTTGAACACAAGTAACAGCTCTTGTATACATATCTTTAATGACTTGAATATAATTCATATCAACGGCTTCTCAAGAACTCTCCAAACTTTAAATCTTAATAGTAAATGTCTAGGCATATCAACACCTTTCTTCAATAGAAATTGTTTAAATTTTAAAAATTTAAATGTTATGTTTTATAGGTTATGGAGCTCAATAAAAAAGCCATCACAGTCCTCCAACTAACTATCAAAGATTAAGAGTTTAGATAGCAAATGAGATGATTAATTGCATTTCTAAATTTCAATAATCTTCTTTATTTCAGAATGCATGTTTGGCTTCATGTATGTACGAGTTTAATCAGATCCTTCATATTCATAAGACAAATGTGCATAATAAGCAAAGTAGGAAAAGACGTGCAAGCATGAAAGATATGCATGAGATGAATGATATCTAGATAGACATTATATATAAAATAGACATGTAAGATAAACATGTAAAAAAGATATGCATGATATAAGTAAGCAATATGTATGATATAAGTAAGAGATATGCATGATATGAAAGATATGTCTGATAAATAGTTATACAACAGCAGAAATATACATGTTAGTAGATGCATAAAAATATCTCAAAATAATGTATGTACGAAGAATGAAATAGAATATATGTGAATGCTTGCATGAACATGTTCAGAGGAGAATTTCACCCCCTAATGGTACAGGCAGAAGACGCTAGTGTCCCCTCACGCGTAAAGTTTTTCTACTACCCCAGACAATTGTGATGTTAGTTCACTAACCGCTGTGCCGACAAGATGATATCAGTTAGGGATGAATAGACAAGAGCTTACTTCCTTAGACAGTTGTAATGTTTATATTATTAACCATTTGCTAATAGAACAATATCGGCCAGGGACAGGTAAAAGTCTTTCCACCCTAGATAATTGCGATATGTAGATCGCTAACCTTTGTGTCAACAGGAATCGACAGGGCAATCCCAGCCAAGGGTGTGTTAGGTTAATTGACGATGATCCTCACAGAGACAAATGCGTATATAAAGTATGAAGTAAAAGTAAACACTAAAAGAAGATTATGTTCATTTAGAAAAATTAATTGATGCATGCATTAGGATATATCATATTTCATCAGAGGAGAATTTATAATGGCCTTCATAAGCAAAAGCAGTGGTTTTATGAGAACAAAGATGCTATGAATAAACCTACTTACATATCGGCATACTCCCAGGAAAATCAGCATGTCAATCGCATTTTTTGATTAACGCCAATATATCATGCCTTCAAATTTCTAGGGGTCAATCTTAATTTCCTAACCACTTTCAAACAACAAATCGAATAGGATCTTCTTCAAAAAATTTCGCTTCTTCATAATTATAAAGAAATGGTAGATGGTTTTTCTACAAGAAGTTTACTCATTTCGGAGATGTTCCTCCCATGCTTAGCTTAGGCATGTCATCAAGGTAAACAATCACAAAGTGCTCCATGAATATTGTAAGAGTGTCATGAACAGGACTCAAAAACATCATCATCGTGTTGTAAAAATTGGATAGCATCACCATTCACTCAAATAGCTCATGTTTAGCCTTGAATATGATTTTTGACAAGTCTTCTTCATATATTTGGACTTGGTAATAAATAAATTCTACAAATTTATGAAGACTTTCACATGCTACATTTGGTTCAGTAAATCAACCACTTTATATTGTGCTCCACCATCTATTTATATTGTACGAAATGGTAAACATACATTTGACATCCACCTTCTTTCTTTGACAGCATCAAGATCAATGATCTACACATAATGATTTCTGGATGTAACAGCTCAGCCACATACTTTTCCATCTCATCATTCTCATCCACCATACAACAACAACAACAAAGCCTTAATCCCACTACGTGGGGTCCCCATAGAGTTGTAATCAATCCTGATGCTAGGCAGAGATGAGTTAGGGGTCAACATGCTTAATAATTCGTAGAGGAGTCAACATGCTTAATAATTCGTAGAGGAGTCAACATCCGCGGCTTTTAAGAAAAAGGTTGGTATTCTTCTATTAATTACTTTAGTGTCAACTCTTGTTCCCAATAACCACGGTCAACACTTTTTCTTTTCCCTTTCCATAGTCCTTTTTAGATTATTCTTGGGCAAATGCCTATGAACTTCCATCAAGCTTCTCTTATTGGACGGATAGCATAATGAAATAATGGCATATGTTTGTCATCCACTTCATCTACAAACTAACACCATATCTAAAGGCTGATAGCTATTAATCTTATTGACAGCGTGACGACATCAACAGATGGTATTGCTGCAACCTTCGGTCGAAGATAGCATATCAATCTTACAATGAAGAGCATAGGAGAATAGTCTAGCAATTGTTGAGAGAAATCACTTTGCAAGTTACCTCCATTATGAATTCCTGAGTTATGGCCAAAGCTAAAGAGGCACTGTTCATCAATCTACATCACATCCTTCTAATTAGACTCGTCAAGTCCAACTTACTTTGACTTCCTAAGTTGATGATGTTAACCACTTCTTAACCAAAATTAACTAGTTGAATGGCTCTCCGTGCTCATTAAGGTAGTGTCAAACATGACTCTTCCCTTTCAGCAAAACCGCAAGGAAAGACATGAATATGATTGATTGAACAACTATAATATTTGCTCTTTCTCTATTTTAGTAGTCATCTTCATTCCCATAGCATCATTCTTGAACTTCTCTACAAAGGTTTTTGAACGAATTTCTAGTACTTCGCTCTATCATGCCCAACTCCTAATAATGATCATAATAGAGATTTTTTCTAGGACAAGTGGAAGTTCTAGAATTACCTTAAATAGAATCTTTTTTATCCTACTTCCTTTTAACCGTCTTTAATTTCCGTCGCATCTTTTCATGAAGGATTTGTTCCCTTAAACTGTATTCTTCTTTTAATAGCTATAATAAACATGTAGCTGTGGTCTTTGAAGGAGAGGGCAAAAATGTTGAGGAAGGTGGAGACCTGGTCCACTTCCTATTACGACAGATTCTTTGATAAATTGATTCTGCTCTTAATTCTTTTCCTTATGTATTTTATTCCCTGACATAGCTTGATGATTCCCAATCTTTATTTAAAGCAGTTGCCTTCTATTGACAGGAAGAATTAAGGAAAACTTAATTAATTAAGTTTTACCAGATTAATTTCCCGCCCCTCCTGTTATAGAGAAAAAGGCAATGAATTTGATAGCTTGCCTTAATGAGTTTTATATGGGTCATTAAAGCATGATTCCATGGAATCATGAAATTAAGGGCTACCAAAATAAGCTAGATACTGTGAAGCTTTAAAAGGGGCTCTGATTACAGGGATGGGCATGACTCTCCAAACAGTTTAAAGTTATATTTTCTTCTTCTTGGTGTGACTCTCGGTTTAGAGAGAGAGAATGTGAGAGAAAGAGAGAGAATTCTTTCTTGTAAGTCGACGTGGTCGACGGTGTATTCCTCAAAGCTAATAAAATCCTCTGCAGCTCCGTGGACGTAGGCAATTTGCCGAACCACGTAAATCTTGTGTCGCATTTTCTGGTGTGATTTTTCTCGATCTATTTTTTGCTTTATTGTCGCCTTTTTTTTTTCATAACACAAAAATTCATTAAAGACTAATCCTATACTAACATCCCAATGATGTGCCAATCATTAGAGTTTATCTCATTAACTTTATGGTTTATTCTTGCATATTTTTATCCTATTTATTTCATGAAATGTGACAATTCCTCAATTATTTATCTAATGCTTCATAAGGTATAACTCTTGGCGGAGCTGCTTCTTAAACCCAAGCTATATTGTAATGCCAACGCCTAAGATTAGTGTTCCACCACATTGTGCAAGCTTTGTGAGCATTAGATGGGCAAAAAAACTTATCTTGATAAAAATACCAATTAATGCTAAAAAAGGTTTTTTAGTTGATCCAATTTTAAGTGAAATGTGTGAAGGAAATAATAATAATAATAATTCGTTCAACTCAATCTATTTTGTCATTTAGTATCTTTAATTAAGTTGCTTTTGGCAAGAATTTTTACATGAGAAGATTTAAAACAAAATCCCAAAAATTTCAAAGTTATGCCTCGATGTTGCTACCATAATATTGCAGCACCACATTAAGCAAAAAATGACAAAAGAAACAAATGGTATAAGCTGTAATGCTAGAATGTTGGCGCTTCAATGCCAACTATGTGCACCATGGCGCTAAACAAACAGAAAAACTGTTCAAATGCTCAAGAACTCAATGTGCCTTGGCACTGGTATCCAATGCTGCAACACCAAAGAAGAGAAGATTTGAGGACTTAATACATAAGGGTTTGATGCCTCAATGCACATGATGGAAAGACTTAGCACAAGAAATATCCTAAAATAATTCAAAAAAGATGGCTTGTTTAGCATCTCAATGCTAAGGTTGAGCATCAATGCTACAAATGGCGATACAACACTAACTTCACTACATCTCAACGCCATGGCTTATGCATTTCAATTTAAAAATAATTTTAGAGTGGACTTGAGGAGTTATTTTGGTAGTTTTAAGGGACTTATTTTGGCAGTTTTCATTAGTGTAATATTTTTATGCTCAAGTGTTGTATCTTCATTATATCTTCTATGTGGAAGAATAAATTGTAATGCTCTAGATATGTGGTGAACTTAAACTGTTGTGTAATTTTTGTGTTGATGTATCAATAAAATCATGTACTTCATTCTTAATTTAATAGTATAAATGGCCATACAGAATCTTAAACTCTAGCGTGAGCAATAGATAAGAATCATAGTGGAATAATTAGAGTAAAATAAATGAAACTTAATCAGCATATACATCTTGGAGATTTATAATACAATAAGAAATATATTTCTTGTAGCCACTCAACTAATTAGTATATGCATATACTTAGTTAACAAGAGTGATTATGTTTCCTAGTTATCGATGAAAATTAGGAGACACTTATTTTCTTAATTGGCAACATATTCAGAGCAAAATATTCATCAATAATTCAAAAATTCAGTCTAGGCAAGCAATAAATCCAAAGTTGTCGCTCTTCAATTTAAATTAAAAATTATTGTGTAGCTTAGGTTCTACAAAATCTGCAGTTTTAATTATCATAAAATATAAACTATTGGATAAAAATATAGGGTAATTTTAATATCATGTTCTTTAAATATTTACAAATGAAAATATGACACTAAATAAGACGCAATAGAGAAAAAAAATTCATGTAGCCGACCCCACGTAGTGGGATTAAGGCTTTGTTGTTGTTGTTGTTGCTGCTCTTTAAATATTTACAAAAAGATTCTTATGGAAATAGTATTCTATTCACTTTTATATTACTTGCATGACATATGCACACGGATATATTGTTTCAGTCGATTATCCATTCATATACCAAACATGTTAGTTTAAGTAAAACCATCAAAAGTAAGGATACCAATTTTGATTTCTACTTGAAAGGTTGATCCACCCTATAAAAGAATACACAAGATAATTGCCTACTTCATTTCTTGCTTGCCAGAATAATCACTAGCTAGTTGTTATGGTAATGATGAGATCTTTCGCTATGATTGATAGTAGTTATAGAACGGTTCTTAATTCATGCCCTTAGGCAGACTTCGAGATTGGCATCACACTCTTAAGTTGAATTTGAAATTATTTAGGAAAAATTGATAAACTATTTGCTTTCCAATATTTATGTATTTTTTTCTTATTTTAACATGACTTGCTTAGTTTTGTATAGACCTAATCGGATAAAAGTTTAAAGGATTGGAAGAACCATATTTAACCTTGAAAAGGGCAGCAGGACCTTCTTCCCTGATGATAGTCTGGGTGCAACTAAGAAGTCCACTATACTGATTTGTTGAACCCTGAAACCAATTCAGAACCAACCACATTAAGTAAAATTCCTGAATTTTATCAAAGAAGATTAGAAGTTTACCTGTGTCATTAGCCTAGTCTTCAACACATCTAGTGGAGTGGTTATGGCTCCAGTTATAGCACCTAGAAAGATTAGAAAAAAGATTAGAGTTTAATATGACAAGAGTCAATATAAATTTTCATAAAGAAAAATGACCATTGAAGAAACTCCACTCTATACTTTTAAAAAGTATGTAAAAAGGATCCTTCAATTATAGGAATCATTGAAGGCAAAAGAAATTTATATCATTATGTCCAAACTACTAAATTTGAAATTTTAGAGTACGCATAAGAACCATATGGTGAATGAACTAAATGCTTACTCAATTTTCTAGGGCCTACATTTATAAAATTGAATGTCTAGAATTTCTAATGCAATGCATAAAACAAAACAAATCAGATACAGGATTTCTAATGCAATGCTACCTAACAAATGAATACAATGCTACCTAACAAATCAGATACAGGATTTATGATACTTAACTTCTCATGGTTTATATCAAATGAATGCTTCATTAAGAGGCATTATAATATTCACTCCCTAAGCCGTAAACAATTAACCCAAAAATTACAAACAGTATTCTTGCTCTAAAATAATAGAGCCACTTCTCCAAGCAAATGTTGTCAATATATCAAGCATCATAAATTATTATGATTAGTCACATAAATGCACACTATGAACCAAATTTAGGACAAAATATTGCCAAAAAAATATTAAACCAAGAAAACATCAGCCAACCTGCTACCTAACAACACATCAATAATTCACTTGTCCAAAATAAGACAAAGAAACCCATACTTCACTCTTCCTTTAGGTCAAAGAACCATGAGCGCTTCAAACACCATAGCTCCGCCCAAGATTGCACAAACCACTAACATCATTTAAGAGCATAATTTAACCAAGTGATACCATTGGCTCAGATATCACTTCTAATTTGAGGAACTCATAATAGGACAGATGCATTAAGTAACTTGATATTAATAACTTAAAAAAAAAACAAAAAATCTGAACAAACTTGGTTGATAACTGATGTAAGACTAAACCTCAAGCACTTGAACTTCAAAAGGTTCTCAAAGTGAAATCTACTAATATGCTAAAACGCAAAAAAAAATGATGTATTATGTTTAAAGTTTTATATGCCAATTTCCATTTTTTTCCAGAAGGCTTGTTAAGCAGTTTATGGTACCTGCCGTGAAAATCTTAAAACATGTGTAGCATGAAAAGTATCTATTTCACACAATATAGAAAGCATGGCAAATGACAATTTCAACAACGCTTAAAAAATGATAAAACAATCATTGGAAATTGTTTGAGATAATAAAAGTCAATCTTATCATTTAATATATAAGTAGATATCATGCCAGATGTTAAATAGCAAGAAATTTAGATGGCAGAATAAAGTAAATTACCAGCAAATGCACCAATCACAGCAATCTCGTGGTCAATTAGCTCTCGCTTAGCCTACACAGGAGAAATAAAATGATAAAGAAGGAGAACTTATGCATCCACTATATTCTTCTATTTGTTTAATTGGCACCCCTGACTACAAAAATCAATTTATTAATTCATAAAAAATAGCCACCAACCAAATCCCAGCTCTAAAAAAATTGTATATATTCTAAACAATTGCATGCTGTCCCCACAAAACAAATAAAAGTAGGATCAGTAGCTTACTGCAACTCTATAGCCAATTCGAAGCTGCTCATAGATACAAAATTGAATTGCATCAAAAGGAAGATCTCTTAAAAGAAAGGAACCATATCCCTGCAATATGACAATAAGTTCTAACAAATTTTATTAAAATCAGTGAAAATTTTGTAGACAGTAATGGCATCAAACAGCCATGCATGCTCGCAGTCCCTCATCTACCAAAACTATGGGAACCATAACACTAAAGTACATACCGCATATAAGCCTCTAAAACCTTCTTTAGCAACAATAAGCCTAACAGCGTCAGGAGCTGAAGCAAATTGCCTGGTTTGCATCCTTTGCTTAACTACCTGAACCAAAAAATGAATAATCATGAATGTGAATTGAATAAAACATGCAGTCCCCAAAACAGAGCTTGTACTTACCTCTGTAGGCACCCTAATAAGAGAAGATGCAGCTCCACCAATGGCACCAGCAGTCTGAAATAAGATTCATCAATTAAAAATTAAATATTCTCAAGGCAGCCAAGTATTAATCTTCTTCAATTTCTACCTTTTCCACCTAACAGGATTAAAAATGTATCTTCCTTGATTAAAAAGATTGCAGACTCCACTTAAAATAAGCAAATCACTACTCTAGAGTGAGCAAAATAATATAAACAGATGATTCAAGCTGCTTCATGTCAAACTTTGGAATACATAAGCTTGTAAGTCTAACAGTAAGCAAATCTGAAAGCTGCAATATATGTGCCATGTAGAAAAAATAAAGAAAAATTGTAAGGCATAGGCTAACAGTTCTGCCAGCAATGGATTTCTACAAAAAACAAATAAATACAAATAACAGAATTACCTTCATGAAATTATAATTTATCACAAACGAATTTACTAAAATAGAAGCTATAGAAAAGTTCATGATCATCAATAGACCACATAACCGCTACATGAGTAAGAAACCGTAAAGTGGCATAACTTTAATTTTACTTTAAAGAATCACAAACTTCTAGAGAAATGCCACTAGTCTACTCAAAAGAAATGTTTAAAATTGTGTAATTGGGTATTGATGTGTTTTCCAATCATGAGACGAGGCATAAGCCTCGAGACGGTCTGAGGTATACGCCTCACAGTTTGAAAATTTAACTCTTTAAAAACAGTATGCATGATTTGCCATATAATGAACTTAATTTCTTCTAAAAGTTCGTATTCAAATAAAATTTGATGCTCAATATGGATCTTATCAATTTTCCACAGATATAATTCAGATATGAACATGTTCTAAAGTAGGTGCATATTTAGATTCAACAAATTCAATAGCCAAGTCATTGTCATAGTAAATCTACTTCAGCATCTATTCCAACATCAAAATAATAATCATGGCATGCAATTTTTCATATCAACAAACCAAACATCTATGAGTTTGTGTTGATGTGTTGATATAATTTAAAAGATATGATACCGATTTTTCTTTTGGGATATTAACCACAAATGTACCGAGTAGTTGCAATCTTTATTAATATATAAAGCCTCATGCAATATTTTGATGAATTCTACTTTATTTCAACACAAAGTTCAAGGCTTATAAATGAAGCAAATAATTCTTACAAAATAGCTTAGAGACATAATAATTAGCAAAAAGGCCATAAACCTTGCATAATAACCAAACTTGCCATAATTAAATAGTTCACAATATCAAAATTGAACACGCACCCGTTCCTTGTTTTAAGTTGATAGCAAATATTACTATTTTAGTTTCTGTTTCATGTTAGGCCATTACTTCACCAATAATATTAATTATGTAGATTAATTTACAAATTCAGCTATTTAGGAATCAATCATATTATAACATTTGAAGAAGTCTTTCAAATTATCTACTCAATTTGAAGTCTTTCAAATTATCAAAATGTCATAAAATTATGCCTCACATCAAAAAGGAATATTTTTCTAAACTTCATGATGGTCATGTTGTAGTTGTTAACACTGCCGTTGCCGGTCCCAAGCCCGGATGCGAAAAGTGGAGGGTTGCGTTAGGTAGTCGACAACCAGCATGAAACTTGTCGAAAAAAATCATGACATGAATCCTTTTGATCATTGTGTTAGTGTTAGGGCGTCCCCTGGAAGCGACGCGCTGTATAGCCTGAATACAGTGAAAAGTGTGCAAGTGCCGCTACACCGGCGTACGAGTGTAGTGTTAAATAAGAAAGGGTTCCCACATTACGGGCGAATGCGGGTAAAGAAGTTAGTCCATGAAACAAATGAAACTAATATTAGGATAGGATCTTGGAATATAAGTACTCTCAATGGTAAATTAATGAAATTAATTGATATTATGATTCATAGGAAAATTAATATCTTATGTATTCAAGAAACTAAGTGGGTTGGAGAAATGGCTAAGGAGATTGATAATTTAGGTTTTAAACTTTGGTATTCTGGTAAGAGTCACACTAGAAATGATGTAGGTGTAATTATAGGATAAGAGTTTGAAAGATAATGTTGTAAAAATTAATAGGTTGGTGATAGAATTATAGCCCTTAAGATTATCATTGATACCAAGATTTTTAAAAGTGTTTATACTCCTCAAGTCGGTTTAGATAAAGGGTCTAAAGATAAATTTTGGAATGACTTAGAAGACTTAATACAAATGATACCTCTTGAAGAAAGAATTTTTATTGGAGGAGATTTAAATGGACATGTCGGTAGAGTGGTAGAAGATTTCAGAAATATTAATGGTGGCTACGGTTTAGGAGTAACTAATGAAGAAGGTAGAGCTATTTTAGATTTTGCTTTAGCGTATAATTTTGTTATTACAAATATTTTATTTAAGAAAAGAGATGAACATCTTATTACTTATAAGAGTGGATCTAATAAAATACAAATTGATTATTTTCTTATGAGAAGAAGAGATCGTCGCGACTGTAAAGATTGTAAGGTCATTCCAAGTGAAAATTTAAGTACCCAACATCGTTTATTAGTTTTAGATTTTAAGATTAACAGTTGTAAAATAAAAAATACTATGACTCATCATTGCAGAATTAGATGTAGAAATTTAAAAGACACAAATAAAATTATTTTTATGAGTAAAATTCAATATTTCAAAATTTGGGATATTCATGAAGAAGCAAATGTGATGTGGGATAAAGTAACAAACACTATTAAACAAGTAGCAAAAGATGTGCTTGGAGAATCAAAAGAAAAAGTGTTTACAAATAAAAATAGTTGATGGTGGAATAATAATGTGCAAGAAAAGATAAAATATAAGAAGTTATGTTATAAAAATTGGTTTAAAT
>NEWO01000930.1:196942-220878 GCA_003013225.1 Phalaenopsis aphrodite
TATATATATATATATATATATATATATATATATATATATATATATATATATATATATATATATATATATCAGTCTACCCTGAAAGGATCAGAGTTGAGTTACTTTTGCATATATATATAAATCTATTTATAATATTTCAGAGGTAACGCTGAAGACGCATATCAAAGGATTCATCTTCAGGCGTATAGACTTAGACATTCAAAAATAATTCTCAAATCACATACATGGTTTTTTCTTTCTTTGTTTTTATCACCATGCATAAACGTAACACACCACTTGCTTGTGAATCAATTCATCACAAATCTTCATCATAGCTCATTGATAAGTAGTACTAATATTCCTTAAGTTGAAGTGCATATGCTTGTAGCAGTTTACTTCAATTGGTGATTTAAATGTAGTATGTTTCTTTCGGTGCCTTTTTTTGGGCCTTGCTCCCCTCGGCATTTTGTCATTTTTTTGGTCATTTTTGTTGGAGGAGACGCCAGCTTGTTTATTGTTATATAATCCCTTCTTTGAGTAAACTCTCTTACAGATCTTATGATTTGGTGGAAACAGGAATCAGAAGGCAAGGGCATATGTGATGAAAAGAAATGAGAAAAAGCGTGTGGGGACTTTTGTGAAGTGAACTTCACTTAAATGACTTCCGCAGCATACAACCGAAAGGATATTGGATTGAAATGCTTTGGAAGCTTGTGCGAAGAGGACCTTACAAAAGCAACCCACAACTAGAGATCCAAATGTTTGTTTTTATTTTCAGGTTTTCTTCTTCCTATAAGATTAAACACCTATAGTTAATTACAAATTAAGTAACTGAAGCCACTAAAAAAAATTCTTGATTAAGGCTGTGATTTTATATTCAGAAGGTTGAATTTATTATTCTTATGTAATGGGTTTAATACTTTACACTAATGTCTTATCAGACTTATGCTACATGCCATACAATCATGGAGCCTGAAAGTGAGGATTTACATCGTAGCTAGACGAATGACCTTGGAGTCCTAGGTTGAAGTTCACTAAGAGAAGGGTAACTTCAGATTCCTATCCTATTCGTACTTATGTTCCACCTAAAAAGAGATGCCATCTAACCACCTAATCGCATTCAAAACCATGCATGACTGGTCTTGATGTTGCTTATCATGAGTTATAAGCCTTATTACTTGATTATTAATCAAGCTGCCTAGATAGATATGCATGCATAATGTTCTAAGACTAATGCAAAGATATTTTAAAATTTTAAATTCAAATGTTCTTATACCTCAATACACTCAAATGTTTAAATCCAATTAGTGTTGAGTGCATCAAAGTAAGATGTGTAACAGTTCATGCAAGTCCTTGATAATGAATACATAGAAGAATGTTTAGAGGCCAATCAACATGCATGGGCATAACTCACTCTACAAGGTAGTGATTTTCATGGGTCAAACCACCCCTTTCTGTGAAATGAGTAAGGGTCTAAAGATAAGGAATATAAATAAAATGTCATGGATATACCTACAGATCATGTTATCATTCATATTTCTAAATTGAAAAAAGAGTTTCTACTCAATTTTATTTTTAAATGTCAATCAATGTTGCTTAGATGCATGATGTTTCCATGCTTGTGACTGCTTGTAAGAAACCTTAAGTGAGCCTATTGATGATCTAGGAAAAAGGTAGAAATGTAGATATCAATCTATAATTTGTGGCAGACCTATCGAATGAATACATACAAACTGACATTTGTGGGTGCCAACCCTAAGTTATAAAAGACTCCTTAGCCAACATCTTATATTTCTTAGGACTTCTTGTTTGATTTGATTTTTTTGTGATTTTTATTTTGTTTTTCATGTTGAAATGTTCCGGTTAAGATCCCTGGTTCCGTCCTCCCGGGGCCATTGGATTTGTGGTTTGTTTAGTCTCGGGTGACCGAAAGGCACTACATTAGTAGCCATGGGTTGCGTCCTTCCATGTTCCTTCTCAAACCATGTTGCATTTTATGGTTAAAGTTTAAGTTTTAGTTGTACTTATGGTGAACTTTATGTTATGTATTTTATGCTTATTTTTCATTTCAACTCATATCATCTCTAGGATGTGTTAAGTGTGTTTTTATTCTCTTATAAAAAGTTAAACAATCCTTAATCTAGATAACTTGGTCTAAGTTAGTTTTGGCTAACCTGAGCTTGGTCGAGTTGAAATGAGGTTGGCTTAAGTTAACTCAAGTTGGGGCAGGTTGACCAAAGGTTGTTTTAAGTTAATTTGGGTTAACCCAAGTTAGGTTCGGTCGACCGCAAATTATTTTAAGTTGTCTTAGGTTAACCCGAGTTAGGTCAGGTCAACCCAGATTTAGTTAAAGTTTATTTTGGTTAACACGAGTTAGATTGGGTTTACCCGGGTTTAGTTAAAGTTGATTTGGGTTAACCCGAGTTAAGTAGGCTTGACCTATGTTTATTTAGTTGATTTGGGTTAACCCGAGTTAGGTCGGGTTGACCCAGGTTTAGTTAAAGTTGATTTGAGTTAACTTGAGTTAGGTCAAGTTCAATGGAGTTAATTTCAAGTTGATTTGGGTTAAGCTTAGTTAGGTCAAATTGACCTAGGATTAATTAAAGTTGATTTAGGTTAACCCGAGTTAGGTCGGGTTGACCCAAGGTGGTTTGGGTTAACCCGAGTTAGGTCAGGTTGACCCAAGGTGGTTTGGGTTAACCCGAGTAAAGTTTGTTTTGCTCGAGATCAATTAAGGTTGATTTGGGTTGACTCGTGTTAAGTCGGGTTGACCCTCAGCGGGTTTGGGTTAATCAGACATTGATCGGGTTAGTCTGAGCTTGGTTTAAGTTGATTTGAGTTAACCTGACTTAGGTCAGGTTGAACCAGGATTAATTTAAGTTGATTTGCGTTAACCCACATTAAGTCAGGTTGAGCCTTAGTTATTTTATATTGAACTTTATTGAGTGAAGTCTAGGTCTGATTTGACTTAAGGTTTTGTAAAATCAAGCCGAAGATGGGTTAGACTTGAGAAAGGCTGTAGTTTTAGGGTTTGGTTAATTCAAACCTACTTGAATGAGATTTTTAGGGTTCAGGGTTTAAATTAGCATAGATTAGACCTAGGTTGAAGCTAAGTTTTGGTTAAGTTAGGTCTAGGTTAGGATATACCTGAATCTAGTCTTAATTTAGTTAGGTCTAAATTATATTAAACCTAAGACATGTTAGAGTTACATTAAGTCGGGTCTAGGTCGGGTTAGATCCAACTCAAGTTAGAGTTAAAGCTTGAATTGGGCTAGGTCTAGGTTTGGTTAGACCCAGACAGCGATCAGAGTTGGTTTTAGTTTGAGTTAGGTTTAGATTATGGCTAGATTTAACTTGATCTAAAAATCATTTAGATTGAGCTAGATATAAGTGGGGTCATAACTAAATTGAATTTAAGTTTAAATTGAGTTTAGTTAGGTCTAATCTGGGTTAAACCTAGGTTGAATTTAAAGTTTGTTCATTCAAGGGATTCCATACTGGCGAGATCAACCTCTTAATGTCTTCATTAGGAAGTGATCCTAAGATCTTCTAAGTTAATTTTCATGTTTAACTTAGGTTTAGGAGACAACTAGGGCCAAAATACAAAATTTCTAATTTTACACATCTTCCTCTAGCATTATATATTTATTTTTAAATATCCAAGGGTGAAAATTCTCATTTTTGTGTTTGGAGTTGTTGCACTAATTTTTCTTTTTAATTTCCATCTTAGTTTATATCTCTTTTATTTTTTTTATTTTTTAAAATTATTTTTCAATATAAGTATAATTTTTATGAAAAATTAGCCACTGTGATGTTAGAGAGGTCCCCTAACTTTGAAAAAATTTAAGAAATATCCTTAATCTTAGAGAGAATAATACCTAAAAATTTATCTTTTTGTTTTATATTTAGTTTATTTTAATTAAAATACTCTCTAGAGTATTTAATCAATGAAAAATTAAATAAAAATGAATTAGTTTCATTTTTATTTTTATTATTCCCTTCTCTATTCATTGAGTTCATAGGTATTTTTATTTGCGAAGTTATGAATTTTTGAAGTTGGAGTATGAATTTTTGAAGTTGGAGTGCATTTTGTGAAGTTATTTAATTCAAAAAATCTGAATGTCCTCACTTGACCACATCGACGCCGCGTCAGACTCATACGCGTCAAACTCCTACACAGTGTCGTGTGGTTCGTTGCGCTTTACAAACAGGCAGTGATGTGGTCTGTGGTCCAGTGTTTAGCTCTGCACGATCCACTGCCTTGACACGATCTCTACCGACCTTTTCAAATACACGGAAACATATGACATTTGTTCATCATCCCCACGGGACAGAGAACTGAGAGTCGTCTGCACTTAAACTTACGATATCACTCGCTACTCAACCAAATTGCATGGGGTTTGTTCTTGTAGCTTCTTGTAGGTGAGATGAACCTATTTATATGGTTAAATGGACATGCATTGTTCATTCTCTTTACAAAAGACCAAACCAAGAGTTATTTAGAGATTTTTAACCCATACCTTGTCTTAAGAGGTGAGGCCTTGATTGGGCTTGATAGAGATGATCCTCATTAATTCTACACAGCTCTTCCATTCTTTAAATTGCTCTGAATTTGGTCTTAGCAATGAACTAGATAAAAAGAGGGCTTGGGTTGGTGTTGAGCTAGATTAAAGGGTGTAGGAAGAGTGAGATTTGATTTGGGAAGAGGTTTTATGACTTCACAAAACTTATGAGAGTGTTAGTTAGATACTTCGGTGGGGTTGGTGTCGAGGAGTAAAAACCCCTGGACTTCAGTGATGAAATTAGGGTTATGTGGTGGTGAAGTGGCCTTGAAATTGATGGGGATGGGTCACTCTAGTCTGTGATAGTGTCTTTTTTGTTGGGAGTTGAGGGCTTAGGTGGCTGGATAGAGAGTTCAATTTATTGAGGTGCTTCTCAGGTTAGAGCTAAATATAACCATAGGAAGCCATGAGAGAGGTCATGGCTGGCTTGGGGAAGCTCTAGTGGCTCATCAGAGGGTGTGCAGAGGAATGAGAATAAGTGAACCAACCCACGATTACACATATATTTATGTTCCTTAATATGCCAAAACCATGAACCAAATTATATTTAATGGCTAGTGAGACTAAATGTAATATGATAAAAATTAAAGAAATTGTGTTCTCACTAGGGGTACCACGCCAGTATAAGTATCATTTCAAGTAATATAGAGTTTTCTTTAAAAACCTTTGTATCGATGCTGCAAGGAAGCTGAAAACAAGTAAACAATAAAATGAAATACAAGAATTTTGACTTTAAAAAGCCTTTACCTAAGATTGCAGCAACTATCTAAAGATCAAAATTAAGTTTACTAAATTCTACAAAATGCAAGAAAATGTAAATTTAATGAATCAGATATTATATAAAAATAGACTTTCTCCTAGCCAATAATTCATAATCAATGAAGGATTTCAAAAATTATTTAGAAACTTAAATGTGGTATTGTGACAAATAGGATCATATCTATTCTTTACTTTCTTTCAAATTGTGCAAATAACATTGACTAATCTAAAGTTGGTGCGTCATGTATAGCAGTGTTGGGTAGGTTCTAGTCTCTCACTCCAAGATTACCCACTGTACCCTTTCTGTAGAACATACCAGTGACCCTTAGTTCCAGTCTTTAAACCAAATTGATAAAAGAATCTAGTTTGTCACTCTAGAAACATCAATTTTATGCCTATCAAATCTTATCTCCTTATATATTTGCGCCCCCTATAAACTGTCTCGAGATCAATTAAGGTTGATTTGGGTTGACTCNCGATAAAAATATCATCACAATTTTTAGAAATAAAAGAAGTTCTAAACAAAATCAAATTCACTTAATTACTTCATATTGCAAGGAGTAAGAGAGAAAACTACTCATTAAGCATGGGGATAACAAAACAAAACAAAACATATTTATAAAACTTCAATACAAAGTAGAAAATTTATGGACAAAGATATAAATACTTACATGGAATGTTCCCCCAAGCACTCCTTTGAAGTGCTCTGACTTCTGTGACTCCAAAAACACTTACAAGACTCACAAACTCCAGAAAATAACAAAGACTCACAAAGAAAACTTCTCACACACTATGAGACTCTATGCATCCAAACCCCTTAGCTCTTTGGAATTAATCTATATTTATAGAGCTTTGAAAATGACCAAGGTTTGCTTCAGATATCTCTTTAAAATTTGGCCTCATTCAATGAATCTTTTAGAAAATGCTGTGGCACTTAGGCACCCAAGGCGCTAGTCAATTTTTGCATATGGCGCTTAGGCGCCAGTTCGACTGGTTTGACACTATTCTTCAATTTATTCCATTTTGCTCCTTTTTTATGTATTTTTGCATCTTTTTTTTTTCTTAAACTATTTCTCTTGCACTTGCAATAAAAAAAAATACTCTTCATTAAAACATAATATCTTAAAAAATTGAGCATAAAATATACATAAAAAAAATGTAATTTTAAGGTGGATAAATTCCCCCAAACTTAAACGTTATTTGTTCTCAAGTAACCTTTCTTACTATATATAAAAAGTATTACTTGTGGAAGTGAGTTTTACTTGAAAATTTTTATAGTTTTTGTTTTACAAATGCAATAATGAAACTTTAAAATGATTTTTAATAACATAGGTTAAAACTAGCCTGTAAAAATATTTAGTAGTCAAGTTTAAGAATTCTGATTTCCTATTTATTTCAAGAATAATTAGAATTTGTCAAATTAAAGATTCTTAGAAAAATTACATGAAAAAAATATCATGAGAACTTTACTAGTAAGGATCCTAATACTTCATAAACAAGCTTAGAAATGTAACTAAGTCCCTTTCCTTAAGATGATTTAAGTGAAGTCATTTTTTATTAGGCATCTCCTCACATATATTTTCTCCTTTTTGTTTTTGTTTCCTTTTCTTTTTCTTTCAGAATCATTCTCAATACTTTCTTTTTTTTCATGTCATGTGAGGATTACTATATCTGGATAGCCTTTAATGATTTTGAACTCCACCATCATCTTTTTAAAATTAAAAATTTTTCACATTTCCTTGCTTGATTATATGTGAATTAGAGTTGAAAAAGATTTTGCATAAGTCTCAATTCTTTCTTTTCAAATACAAGTCCAAAATCTTTAACATTCCCAAAAATACAATTTTATTCATTTTAAAAAGTAAAAGCAAAATTTTATACTCTTATATTAAATATCTTAAATCCATAATTATTTTTATTATTAAAAATTTTTTCTTAAGTTTACCAAATTATTTATAAAATAAAAACTAGAAGTAGTGGAAGTAGAAAGTCTAGAAGTAGTAGACTTAAAAGTAGAAGCAAAAGGTGCACCTTGAACTCTAACTCTAGGTCGTCCATATTAATCAACATTAACTTTCCCAATTGGCTTAAGTGGTTTCGATTGCACTTCCCAATGTTCAAACTTTACTCCAGAGTCTTTATAAATAGTAAATATCAAAGATGGAAATCCAAGACCTGAAGTAGTACTAGCTCTCGCAGAAGAACTAATAACATCATAAGGAAGAGCGCCCACATCTATAGTTTTTCTTTCTTGAATGCAGTAATTTAGTATGATTCTTTCACTATTCACTTCACTTAAATGATTTGAAGGAACAAGGTGAGCAAAATTAAAATAATGTCATGCCTTTGAAGTGGCTTTGAGCTTGGAAGAAGAAAAAATTAAATTACAATCATTTCGAATCTTCCCAGCTCCGCGTTCATTAGTCAAATATGCCACAATTTGATCTACTTCTTCCTCATATGGAATGAAATCTAAAAATAAACAATCAATCTTAGGTGGCATACTATATATCACATTAATCCTCTTAACTATAAACTCCACTCCTCTTCCTCAAACAACACCTTATCATCTTCTGCTTCAGGTAAGTTTGCATAAAATTCTTGAACCAAGGTGATGACGACAACAATAGTAAAGTAACAGAAACTCTACCATTGATGTGCCACAATAACATTCTCTACAGCTCCACTTGGTCTGTAAGAACTTCACTCTACAATAAACTTTCTCGAATAAGCATTTTTTTGTAATGAATTTGCGCATTTAAGCTGACATATTTGGCACCATCATAGAATTCTTTTCCCCTTCCTTGCTTTGTCTTAGGAGCAATCTAAAACAAATTTGAAGAAAAAAATTCCAAATAATTTCAAAATCAAAATAATATGCTACCTACAAGCTTTTTCAAGCTAGCAAAGCTTAGACCCATGGATTTTTCACCACTAAATCAAATATTTTTTCATATTTTTGGTCTCTACTCAATGTATGAAAAATCCATGGTGAAATCGCAAAATAATTATGCCAAAATGTAGATCTAACCTTGAGAAGATGAAATCTAGTGTTTTTGAGCTAAGGAACTTGAAGATTGGACTTCTATGAAGCACCGTAGGGTTGGTTTTTACAAAAAAAAAAAAGGAAGAAGAAGGAGTTTGGGTGTCAAAAATAGCATGGGTTCGGCTTAAATCACAGAAATTTTGAGTTTTGGCTGGTTCAATTGAACTGGCACCTAGGTGTGGGTTTTGGTGCCTAAGTGCCAAGCTGTGTAGATGGTCTGGTGCATAGGCACCTAGGCAACAAAACCAAATTTTTTCTTTCCTTAGGTTTTAAGTATATCACAGCAAGGCTAAGCCTTTTAGAACAAAATTTTTCATTAATTTAACATCACACCTCATGTTTATTATTTCCTCAACATTTTCTAACTTTCAATTTTTAATTCAAAATTAACTCTAACATTCTAACACAGGGTTTACACAAACATAACTTTCATTAAAATTTCAAACAACAGAACAATATCACACATAAACACAATTAAGCAAATCAACACAAGCATACTAACACATAATCAACTACAAGATAAAATAGCGCACATAACACATTTTTTACTAAAGTAAACACAAACACTAGAATCTTATTCTAACGATCAATCCTTATTGGTCTCATTATCTTCACCCCTCTCACATGCTAAATATCTGCAATGAAATGTGTAAAAGATAAGGGCATGAGAAAATTCCATTGTCGTCTTTTCATCAACCCATTTGTTGTTGCTATATTTGGATACCTTGGCATCTTGATAACAAGCCAAGTGGCCGGATTGAAGTTTCTTATGCCACTCCAAGTGCTCATACTGGTGATACATCTCAACTTGTTATATAGATTGGAAAGCTCCTCTTTAATCTTCCCCAACTTTCTCGCCACCTTCTTCAAACTCAGTGATAAGAACACATTGAAATAGTTTTGGGCATCATTGTGCACAAGATTGTTTCCAATGGCCATTCCATTCTCTCTATTCTCCATGGAAGCAAGTAAGATCTCAAAACCTTTCTAAACTCTCTTCTTTGGTTAAAATTTTGAAGGTATGAAGATTATGGATGAAGTCAAGGAAGTTTTATAGAGAAGACATGGAGAAAAACTACTTTGGGGCAGTTTTCCAACGTCCAAAAATCGTGGCGCCTAGGTGCCAGCATCACAAGACTCTAGAGCTTAGGCACCAATTTGGGGCATCTAGGCGTCAATATCCTAGTCAACACTAATTCACCTAATGTTAAATTTCTTCAATTTACAGTCATGTTTAATACCTTAAATAATGTTAAGAAGATGCAACTAAATTAAAGGATATTCATGATACTATAATAATAATAATAAACATAAATCAAATCACACAAAAAGATTATGGGTTGCCTCCTACAAAGCGTTTGGTTTAATGTTGTGAGCCCGACGTATCCAAATGTTTAACTCAGATAGACCCAACTTTAAAGTTTCTTTATAATAGAGCTTGTTTTTGCCAATGTAAGGCTTCAATCTATGTCCATTTAATTTGGTTATATGTTCAGTTTTTTATCTTTAATCTCCACAGCCCCATAAGGATAAACTTTTGTCATAATAAATGGCCCCATCCCACTAGAGTTAAAGTTTTTTTAGAAATAATTTCAATCGTGTATTGTATGATAAAACTTTTTGTCCAGACTCAAAATTCTTCCTTAAAATCTTTTGATCATGCCAAATTTTTATCTTTTCTTTATAAATTCCAACATTTTCATAAGGTTTATTCTTAATTTCCTCGAGCTCATTTAATTTCAATAATTATTTTTCTCTTGTGTTCTTTAAATTATAATTAAATTCTTTTATAGCCTAATAAGCTTTATGCTCTACTCAACTGGTAAATGACAAGCTTTTCCAAATATGAGCCAATATGGAGACATTCCTATAGGATTTTCATATGCAGTCTTATAAGCCCATAATATAAAATCAAGTCTATTAGACCAATTAGATCTTTTAGGATTTACAATTTTCTCCAAAATTCTTTTGATTTCACGATTTGATACTTTTGTTAATCCACCAATCTGAGGGTGATACGATGTGGCAATCCTATGTTTAATTCCATATTTTCTAAGTAATGTGTCAATTCTAAAATTCTTAAAATGACTTTCCCCATCAGTAATGACCACCATTGACATTCCAAATCTAGTAAAAATACTTTTGATTATAAATTTTGAAACACTCAAACATCATAATGAGGCAAGGCTATCGTTTCAATCCATTTAGACATATAATCCACAACTTGTAAGATATATATCTTTCTTGAAGATCGTACAAATGGTCCCATAAAATATAAACCCCATACATAACAAATTTTAACTTCTAAAGTAAAATTTTAGGGCATTTAATCTCTTTTAGAACTATTTCCTACTCTCTGACATCGATCAGAAGTTTTTACATAGTTATTAACATCCTTAAACCATGTAGGCTAATCAAAACTAGAGTGTAGAATTTTAAATGAAGTCTTATCTATTCCAAAGTGTCCCCCAAATTCAGATTTATGACATTTTTGTATAATTTCAAGGGCTTTAGTAATTGGTACACTTCTTCAAAGGACAGAAACACGACATCTATTATATAAATAAGGGTCATCCCAAAACTAAAACCTCGCATCATAGATAAATTTCATTTTCTTGTGGCATGTTAGTCCGTATGGTAGAATATTACCAACAAAGTTGTTAACTATATCAATATACCACGGTGTATGCCACTCAGCAACAACATAAAGTTGTTCATAAAAAAAAATTCTTGTTTATATTATCCTCATTGTTGTTTTCATTTTTATGTTCTAGTCTTGACAGATGATCAACAATTGATTATCAACTCCTTTTTTATCCACTATCTAAAATCAAATTCTTGCAAAAGTAGGACCCATCTGATTAATCTTGGTTTCACATCCTTTTTTGACATAAGACATTTAATAATAAAATGATCAGTATGCACAATGCATTTAACTCCAATTAAATATAATATAAATTTATCAAAAGGTTATACTATTGTCAATAACTCTTTTTCAGTTGTTGTATAATTAATTTAAGCTTCATTAAGAGTTTTGCTGGCATAATATATAACTTTAAATATCTTATCATATTTTTTTCCTAAAACCACTCCAATAGATTAATCACTTGCATCACACATTAATTCAAACGGTTTTTCCCAGTCAGATGAAACAATGATAGGCGCAATAATAAACTTTTCCTTTAATAAATTGAAAGCTTTAAGAAATTCATCATTAAAATCAAACTTAGTATCTTTTCTCTAAAGGAGGGCAAAAAGGCTTAGTAAATCTAGAAAAGTTTTAAATAAAACTCCTATAAAATCCAGCGTGTCTAGAAAGCTTCTTACAACGGTTACTGAATTAGAAGGTGTAATTCAACAATAATTTGAATTTTTTCTTCATCCACTTCCATACCATTTTTAGAAATTTTATGTCACAATACAATTCCTCCCGTGACCATAAATTGACATTTTTCTCAATTGTAAGTAAATTCATTTCTTCACAGCATTTTAGAACCTTTGCTAAATGATCTAAGCATGAATCAAAAAAGGTTCGAAAAACTGAGAAATCATTCATAAATACTTCAATTCCTTTCTCAATTAAGTCACATAAAATAAACATCATACGCCTTTGAAAAGTTACAGATGCATTACATAAACCAAAGAGCATTCTTTTAAAAGCCATATGATTCTCAATACTTCTTATTGCAGCACCTTGAATTTGCATCTGATTACCCATTTGCAAAATTACTTCTTCTATATACAACTTTGATTCCTTAAATTATTAGTTATTAAAGACAGGAGGATAAGAAGGTCGATAGTTAGAATTACCCTAATTGTTTCAGTTTCCTGTTGGGTTTGCTTGACTATTCCCCCATTGTGGTTTCCACCATCAGAATTGTTGCAGTTAAATATAGTGTGGTTTTTCCATCCTAGGTTATTAAAGTTTGAATATAGGTTATTGGGTTTATTAGCAATTGCATATAACGTTTCTAATGATTGAGAATCATTGGTTTGTCCTAATAAATTTTCTTCACTTGCTTCAGGTATTTGAGAAAAACAAATAACATATTTATCTAACTTCTTATATAATGCAACAACTTGAGCTACTAAGATGGTAAAAACATCATTATCATGAATATTAGCCACTTTTAGGATTTACCATTTCTGAGGGTCATTGAAAATTATTAGTGGCCATTTTCTCAATTAGCGCATGTGCTTCATCAAATGATTTTGACATTAAAGATATTCCAACAACAACATCAATTATAGATTTAAGGAATCCTATTAACCGATTATAAAATATTTGAATAATTAACCGGTTAAGTAAAGTATTGTTGACCTCACTTTTGGTTGAGGTTTAGTTTTTCGTCTTTTGTAGCCTAAGGTCTAGCCATGGGACTTTCCTATTGACTATTCTTAGAAAACTAGACATGGAACCCTCATCATTAGAAATTTTATACTCCTCTTTACTCAACCTAAAGTTCCACATATTGGTCCTAACCTCTAGCACTTAGTATGTGGGGTCATTATGGGGGAACTCAAGATGAGTCACCCTTAGGACTGCTGGACCTTAGGGTTGACCCTGGGTGTTAGTCTAGGGCTCACTTGCAATAATTTACACTCACAACCACTCACTACCCTAAACCCATACTTTTGGGAGACTCCTATAGGTGGTTCCCTAAACCCATTAGCCCTAGGCTAGGGTTTAGCTACGACTATTACATAGAGGACCCAAAATGGGGTTTCTATTGGTTCATGGCTTATTAGTGGTGGTTGGTACTCCAACTCAACTAAGATGCCTAACCTAGCCTTTTGCCCCTAAAATTCCCCAAACTACCCTGATACCCTTGAGACCCCAAATTTGGCCAAAGTCTCCAAATCTAGCCAAAATACCCAAAATTGTTCAAAAATCATTTCAAACACCTTAAAAACACCAAAATTACCCAAAATCCCCAAATTGGCCAAATTACCAAAATACCCCTTTTTGGCCCAAAATTTCCAAAAAATCCCAAAAATTCCCAAAACCTCCCAAGTATTCCCAATTTCATTTTCCTCAACTATCAGATGACCCAATTTGACCATCTTTGATCAAAGCCCCCAAATTGCCCTTTAAAGGCCCAAATTTCCCCAAATTCAACTCAAATGTCCATCAATTGGATCTCAATTGGCCCCAATTTCAATACTAAACTCAAATTTACTTTTGACATGGCCAAACCAGACCAAATCCAAGCTTAATTGGCCCATGATGTGAGCCCAATTTTGGTACAGGTCAAACCCCCAATTTTGGTCACATGACTTAATCTCACCAAATTGAACCCATAGCCTAGTCAATTGGCCCCAATTAATGTTGAAAAATCTTTAAATCATTCTTAAACATCAAAATCAACTATCAATTGGCCTTGGTAAAGCCTCAAATCCATTTGATTTTAGCCTAAATCCAAAATTCCCAAATTTAGCCCCAAATTAGCTAAGTCCCCAAATTACACCTAATTGATTGCCTTAACCTCCAAATTGGCATCCAATTCATGTTGAAAACTCTTCATGGGGGTCCCTATGGACCATTTACAATAATCTATTTGGAATTAGCCCATGGCTAGCCTAAGCTAGACCCAAGCCTAGCCCAACATAACCAAATTGATTAAAATTGAAAACCACTTCCATCCTTCACCAAAGTTGTTCATTATGATCATCTAAACCAAATGAAACATTTATTTAGGCCAATTGACATGGCTAGCCTAGACCAAACCCAAGACTTGGTCATTTGCACCCACTTGGACCCATACTCTAAATGTGACCCAACCACCCAAAAGCAATAAAATTAACTCCACCTCAGCCATTAGTTGACCCCCCTAAGACTGAGCCAAAACCCATCTAACCACTTAAACTAAGCCATGGACCAAGGGTCCGCCAAATTAAGGGATCTTATTCCCAAAAATACACATGCTTAAGATATCCTTGCCAAATCAAAACACATTTGCATTAAATTGTTGTGATGGATTCCTCTGGATGCCTTGAGCACCTAGCCACCTCCCCCTGACAGGCTGGCCAGCCTAGTGGCTGAAAAATGGCCAAAATGAGAGCCACCCCCATGGGGCTTCACCCAAATCAAACCTAGAGGCCTGCTCAGCCAAATTGAATTGTAGAGCTCCTCTGCCCTCCACCTAAGCACCACATTACACCCTCTAATTGGCCATGATAGCCGCCATAAACACATTTTTATAAAAGGCCACCTCCATGGCTGTTAAAGGAGGCGTTGAAAATTTCTTAGAGAGACCTCTCCAAATTGACCACGGAGCTTCCCTAAGATCCCCTTAGTGCATTCCAACTGTTTTCCCTCATCAATTTCCACTGCCGGAGTTAAATTTTGGGCTCAAACTCTTGCTGGAACCAGGACAGAGCTCATTACACCTCCACACTCCACCAAACTCCACCAAACTCCACCAAACTCAAATTAACTGTACCCACACCTTCACAACCAAGAAAAAAGCCAAAGCCCCATAAAATCTCCCGTCCACAGAGCATCTACCATAGCTCTAGACTAACACCCAAATTCGGCTGTGATCAAATTCATACCTACGCCTTACACCAAGGCAAGAGGCTTAATCGCTAGCCTCCTTGGGACCCCAAAAAAGTGTTAAGACCCTCTGATTGAAGCTTCACTTCTCAGAGCAGAGATATAAAACTTCTCCCCCTCCCGAGCCTATTTTGATTCTACATTTTGTTAGGCTTAATTTAATTGCTTGATTACCATATGGATGTGTTCGCTCACTTATACGAGTTAATAGGATCAAACCCAAAGTGATTTGGTTGAGTCTAGACTGAGATGTTAGAGTTTTAGCGTAGATGGTCACATGATCATTCTATCGGGGAATATGATTGGGAGCCGTTTGATCAAACATGTATCGAATTGACGACCAAAATGAAGTCAGATAGTGTTTCTTTACACGAACAGCGGGACGTGTGGCTGTTGGCGTGGACATCGACGTCAAATAGGAGCGCACCGCGTGGAGTTTCGAAGCCACCGTATGTTGACGAGGCGCCGCATGGATGAGTAGAAAAATAGGGCTTTTTCTATTTATTTAAACTCCCTTAACTTCAAAAATACATAACTTTGTGTAGAAAAATCATAAAAATAAAATAAAAATACCCTATTTCTCAGTGAACATAGGAGAACAATGTAAGAATAATTTGAAGTCAATTAAATGAATATTTTATTTTTAATTAATTAAACACTAATTTAAATTTTTTGATTCTCCATGCATATAGACTCATCATCATAGCTTGAATTTTTGGCAAGTTGTAGCCTCTGTCACGAAGAACATTCTCTGATTTTTTCAAAGTCAGAGGAGGTCCCTATACAAAGGATCACATTTTTTAAGTTTATATGCATTATTTGCCTAAAATAATAATGAAAATTAGCATGTTGCTTAGAAAATTCCAAGTAAATTTTGGAAGGTCCGCTATGAATAGAGAAGTTTTTGGAAATAATTTTATATGCCAAACCATTTAAAATGTACTTAATTTTTATGAACACTAATCACTAAGATAATTAATTTTGAAAGATATAAATATTTAAATGACTTGATTTTTAATCTCCACTATTATTTATGATCCAGAGAACTCACCATGAAAATTTCAAAATATTTTGAGTACATTTGATAACTTAAATTGATTTTTTAGGATAAACATCTTTTTTGGCATTTAAATAATTTTTAAAAATAAAAAAAAAACAAAAAAATTAAAAAAAACTTACTTTTTGAGTTCTCTATGATCAGGGGCATTTTATAAAAATAAAATCATATTTAAAATAAAAACTTGATTTCTAGCCTATTTTTAATATTTAAATAATTAAAAATCCCTAAATATTACAAAAATAATAAAACTCATGGAAATGTTCTAAATTACTTCCTAATCACTTAAGAACAATTAGAATATTTTTCCTGGTTTTCTAAATAAAGATATTGAATTTTAAAGCTTAAAAATGATTTTTAAAGTCTAAAAATGAGTTTTCACAAAAATAATTCCAATAAATCAAATAAAATTTAGAAAAATAAAAAGCCTTCTTCTCTAAGTCCTCTGACCTTAGGAAGACTTTTAAAAAATATAAAACTTAATTTGCCCCATTTAAAATATTTTATGTTTAATAAATACCCGAGAACTTAAAATAATTCTTAAAATTCAAATAAAATTCAAAAAATCATGAAATTTGGTCCAAAGACTTCCTTAGTGTAGGTATACCTTCAGTAAGAATTTCAATGGATTAGGAGTCACTTTGGTCAATTTATAAATTTTCTTTGAAAATCCTATATTTTTCATAAAAATAATTATATAAATTAAATTAAATTTTGAAAAATCACATTTTCTCTCTGATGTCTTAATTGACCCATAAATGAGGTAGGATGAAAATTTCAAAGTCATTTGAATTGAAGTTGACAAACTATGAAGTGTTAGAGCCTTAGGGGCAAATGTGTAATTTTGGAAAATTAGCCTTAATTAACATTTAGGCTTAATTTAAGGAGGGAAATGGGTAACCTCTGATCTTAATTTGGATGTTTGAAACACAAGGGGTTAATTGGTAGAACCAAACCTCACCTTCTTAATTGAGAAAGATATGTTAATAAATGGCTAGATTATTAAAATTTGGAAGTTTTATTAAAGTAAAATGAATCCATGACTTGGGGGTATGACTTTTGAAGTCAATAATTAATCAATTTAATACCCCTATTTTGATGTTCAAATAAAATTTAAATCATGAATCATGATCACCAAAGCCTAATCTTTTCAAAACTAATTAAGACACTCACGTAGGTCTTAAGGGCTTGGTAGTGACTTAGGCTAAATGAAGTTTCATTTAAATAAAGATTAGAAAAGTAAACATCATTTAAAATTAAAAAAATTACAAGCCAAATTAGGATCAAAATTTGGCCAAGTGTTCCAACAACACAAACTTGCCTCTTTAAGGGTCTTCACCCACATAATTCTTAAATTGAATCACAAGTGATAATTACCCTATTCTTAGGGATAATTGAGACATTAGTGTTCACTGAGCATTAAGGGTGTTTACAAGATGAATTATTAAACAACATAATAATTTTAAAATAACTCGAGATTTTCCACTAGGCAGCAAGAAAGTAGCATGGACCTGCTTCTTTCTCTAGATCTATTGGATACCTCGGAGATCTACTAAACTTAGTATATCTTGCTTAATAAAGTCATCCTTAATTGATCAAATAGGGACCCATCAAGATATGACATAGAGTTAGGAAAACTACCAAAATTTTACTTCCCTGTCTCATATAAACTGCCTTAACATGCCTTGAGTGTCAGGTGGCGGAATGAGAAGACTCGCCAGGTATGTTTTTTACAGTTTTTCAGCGTTGTCTTTCTTGTACTTTCATACTGTGCTTTTATACCTGCAAACTTTCATGCTAAACAAAGACACCACCCTACATGAAAACTAAAACTATTAGGATAGACAAAAAATAAAAACCAAAACTAAAACTAAAATCAATCAAGATAAAATTCACCCCCACAACTAAAACTATTACGACATCACCAATAACGAGGAGCCAACTCTCGAGCATCTCGGTACACCGCTTACCATCAACTTAGATCTTTTTGATGGAGAGTAAAAGACACCGAAAGATTCAACAATGATATCTCAAGAAGAAGAAATCACAAAAGTTAACTTAAGGAGCGGAAAAGTGTTACCACCAAGAACAGCTCCAACAAACAAAGGAAAACAGATAACGACTTGAGAAGAGATAGCCCCACCTCCACCAGTGGAAGAACCACATGATCATGATAAAATTGGAGGATCATACAAAGTAGACTACAACGTGCTAGCTCATATTAGGAAGTTACCGGCCCGATTAAGCATCTACGACGCTCTGATCCTGTTAAAAGAGATGAGAGAGTCTCTGGTTACAACTTTGCTTGACCCAGAAATTTGCTTAGCTCAGTTGGTCAGTACATCCTCAGATGAATTTTTCTCGTTGAAATAACAATCAGGGGTAACCTTAACAGATGAAGATTTATTGCTCGGTTCCGCCGACCACAACCGTCCACTCTACATCTCTGTTAACATCGGCAGATTTGTGTTATCCAGAGTTTTAGTGGATCCTAGAGCATCTCTTAACTTATTATGAGCCTACGAAAATTGGCCTCTTTGGATATCAAAGCACAAGAGCTTACGACCGATAAGATGATGTTAAGAGGATTCAACCAAAACGGAGAAAGAGCCCTAAGATCAATTACATTACTTATGAAGGTTGGAGAACTTGTGAAAACCACTAAATTTCATATCATCAAGGCTGAGACCTCTTTTAACGCTCTATTGGGTTGACCGTGGATTCATGAGCACAATATGGTTCCATAATTTCTACACCAGTGCATCAAATAATGCAAAGATGGTTAAGAAAATTACATTAAGGGAGACCTACAACCCTTTTCAATGCATGAAGTTGGTATCCATTAAGATGCTGCCTGCTACGCGCCTCCAAAGAAGATTGTCCTCTTGTGAAGTTATCACAAACATAGATGAAGATTCAGAAGAATCACAAAGAGGAGGCCATGCAACTCCGCTTCAGCAATCTTCCACCACTCCCTTACAACGAGTTGGTAAAGGTTCTTTTAGTTCACGCACCTGAGGTCAAGGCCGGGGACGTGGACGAGGAAGGATCAATTTAATTGTTGAACAAACTAGGCCAACTATCAACATTAGCGATGAAGACAGTTCTGAAGACAAAATAATGACGATAAGATGGAAGAGACCTCAGTACGAGATATCCCTAGAAGATACTGAAAATAATGAATATGAAACAATGTATGATCGGATAAACCACTATGTGAATGCTATGACCCTTTCTCCGATTCTCCCTCAAAAGGTCAAGAGTTTAGAGGTCAACGAAGTCCGTAAGGTTGGTTTGAAGCCGGTCAAATTTTACTTTTCTTCTACCTCTACTGAGCTTGAAAAACATGTAAATTTGGATGATGATTCTAATGAATTAATGGAATTGCCTTTTGGTTACTTCTCACATTGTGTTCAAAAGTTAATTCAAAAAGAACACTTACTAAAACAAATGCCAAAAGATAAATTTCAACTTTTTGAAAAATTATGGAATGTTAAAAGTCGAACTCCAAACTCAAAAGAGGGTCTCGAATTTGGTAAAGTCAGACCAGTCGATGATTCTGGATTTTATATGGTTGTTACTGGTGAGTCAGAGTAGGATTGCCTCGATATAGAGGATGAGTCTACTGATCAACCAATAGAAGATGCTCCACCAAAATTTGAAGAAGAAATTAAGTCAACAGTCAATGAGTTGAAAGAGATTAACCTCGGGACTGAAGAACGACCCCGACCTACATTTATAAGTTCTCTACTCCATGACGAAGAATCTGCAGAATTGCTTAAAATATTAACAAAATTTAAAGATTGCTTTGCATGAAGATTTGATGAAATGCCAGGACTGTCAGCAGAGGTTGCAGTCCATAAACTTGGGGTGGACAAGAATATAACCCCAGTAAAACAAGCTCCCAGAAGAATGCGCATCGAAATAAAACAACAAGTCATCACCGAGGTGAAAAAATTAATAGATGCCAACTTTACGAAAGAGGAGCAGTACCCCATGTGGTTAGCCAACATCGTACTTGTTAAGAAGAAAAATGGACAAATCCATGTTTGTGTCTACTTTAGAGATTTGAACAAGCATGTCTAAAAGATGAGTTTCCACTACCTATACCAGAGATGATGGTGGATATCACTTCAACACATGAATTTTTCTCCTTCATGGACAGATCATCGGGATACAACCAAATGAAGATGGCTCCCGAGGATGCAACACTTACAGCCTTCAGAACACCGATTGGAATTTTCTGCTACATAGTGATGCCCTTCGGCCTCAAGAACGCTGGAGCAACATATCAGCATGCAATGACGAAAATTTTTGACGACCTCATTCCCAACCAAGTAGAATGCTACATGGATGATTTGATCACCAAAAGTAAACAAAATATAGACCATTTGTACGATTTGAGGATCGTGTTTGAACGGTTACGACGATACAACCTCAAAATGAATCCCTTAAAGTGCGCCTTTGGCGTTACCTCAGGGAAATTTCTAGGATTCGTTGTCCATCATCGGGGAATCAAGATTGACCCGTATAAAATTAAAGCTATCTTGGAAATGCCTCCCCCTAAAAACTTGAAACAACTATGTTCCTTCAAGGGAAGTTGGCATGTCTGAGACGCTTTATTTCTAATCTCTCAGATAGGTGTCAGCCTTTCTTGAGATTAGTTAAAAAGCACCAAATTTGTTTGGGAAGAGAAATGTCAGCGGGCTTTCAAGGAAGTTAAACAATATTTAATGACACCTCCTGTCTTGGTAGCCCATATCCCAGGGAAACCGTTGATACTTTATACTGCGGCTTTAGATGACTCTCTCGGAGCCCTCTTAGCCCAAGTCAATGATGAGGGTAAAGATAATGCACTCTTCTACTTGAGTCATCGCCTAATATCGACGGAGATAAGGTCTTCACCCATTGAGAAACATTGTCTAGCGTTAATTTTTGCTGCTAGAAGCTTAGACAATACATGTTTTCTCAAAAGATTACCCTGATCTCGAAAGTTAATTCAGTGCATTATCTGATGAACCGACCAACACTCTCTGGAAGTTTAGCAAGATGGTCAATGATCTTGTTGCAATTTGATATAACTTTTGTTCCCCTCCGTGCTATCAAGGGACAAATACTAGCAGACTTTCACGCTGCACAACCACTGCCAGCTGGGTCCTCTCTTAACGACGAGTTACCAGACAAGCAAATATTACAAATGGAATTCTTCAGTGTGAAATGCTAAGAAATATACTTCGATGGCGCCTCGTCATTCAGAAAAGACAAAGGATCGGACGTAGTTGTACCCGGTAAAGCAGGGATTGGTTTGATCTTTATCACACCAGATAATGGTATGCTGAGGTTCTCATACCACTTGACAGATCCGTGCACCAACAATGAAACAAAATATGAAGCTTTAATCACTAGGTTGAAAATGACAATCCCAATGGATATAACAAACATTGCCATTTATGGCGACTCCCAACTTATAATTCAGCAAGTCACCGAACAATACAGAATTTTGAAACCAAGATTAATAGAATACTATCAGTACATGGAATAGATTCCTGACGTAACTTTCTACCAAATTCCTAGGGGAGAAAATGTCCATGCCAACGCTCTAGCAAAAGCTTGGAAAAGAAGAAACAATAAATACAGTTGCAGACATCAACGAAGATTGGCGCAAGCCATTAATAGAATATTTGCATATCAGAAAGCTTCCAAAAGACAAGTCTGAAGCACACCACTTCACAAGAAGGGCTATGTCTGACGCCCTGATGGGAAATGTTCTATATAAAAGATCATTCGACCAATTGTGGCTATGGTGTTTGAGCAGAGCAGAAGCACAAAATATTGTCAAAGAGGCACACGCCAGATTGTGTGGCACTCATCAGTTTGGGCCGAATATGAGAATGAAGATCAAAAGACTTGAGTATTATTGGCCAGCAATGATGTCTGATTACATGGATACAACCAGAAGATGTCACCAATGCCAAGTGCATGGGCGGTCTTACACCAGCCTCCGAATGTGCTACACCCAAATGTTGCCTCGTGGCCATTTTAGTGTTGGGGCACATACATAATAGGTCTGATAAACCCTCCATCTTCCAAAGGACACATGTTTATACTTGCCGCTACAGATTACTTCTCCAAATGGGTACAGGCAGTATCGTTACGTGAGAATAAGACGCTACACATCCTTAAATTTTTCAAAAGCCAAATTGTCTACCTTTTCAGAGTACCGTGAAGAATAATTTCCGACAATGGGACGGCTTTTAGAAGTATAAAGATGAAAAATTTGGTCAAAAAACATGGGATAGATTTGAGATACTCTACAATTTACTATCCCAGAGCAAATGGTCTGGCTGAGGCTTTCAATAAAACACTGGTATAGATTTTGAAGAAGACACTAGATGAAAACAAAAGGGATTGGCACAACAAACTACTAGAAGCCTTGTGGGCCTACCGGACGACTTTCAGGACTCCCACTCAGTGTACACTTATATGCTCGTGTATGGGTCTCAGGCTGTGCTACAGCTAGAAATCCAGACACCATATCTCATAATCGCCGTTCCTAACCAACTCACAACGGAAGAAAGCACAAAACTCTGGCTTAAAGAACTGGAGAGTCTAGAGGGAAAACGACTAGAAGCACAACAACACTTGGAGCTTTACCAGGCAAAGATGGTACAAGCTCATGACAAATTGGTCCGCCCGAGTACATTCAAAGTTAGTGTTCTCGTACTTGTGCTCAAAAGACCTATTCTTACATGTTGCAAAATAGACACAAAATTCGAACCAACTTGGGAGGGACCATTTGTCATTGAAAAGGTCTATACAAGAGGAGTCTACCAGTTAGTGAACTTCCAGGTTGAAAGACCCATGTTACTAATAAACGGATGATATCTGAAAGCTTATTAGGCAACTTGACGCCGCTTGCCTCTGGTTGCTTTGAAACTTTTGAAAATTTGATTATTTTAGAGTTATCTGTGTGGCCAAATGTCTATGACCGGGTCCAAATTTTGTAATTAACCTCAATATAATAAAAATTTTGAGAAAGAAATTTTAAACTTCAACTTTTCTCCTTTCTACATTTTGAATTTAATGTTCCATTAAATTAAACAAAACTTATACATAAAATAAACAATTCATTTCACCAAAATAAAGTGAAATTTACTTTAATAAATAATTTATTTTATTCTTGTTCATGACAAGTTTCAGCCCACTGACATTTTTCCTGTCGTCTGTAGAAAAATGCCGGGACAGAGGCTGATCTTTGCTTTTCAGGATGGCTGGAGCCTCGCACTAAATGAGAAGATGGCACCGCAGGGTGGTACCATTGACTTCAACATGGATTTTAACTAGGTTGACATGGACTACGAAGATCCTCTCATGAACATAGTCAGCGGCAAAGATAAAGAGGGATTGCCTTCACTACTAAGAGTGACCGCTAAAGATAATTTATCACATAAAGGCAAGAACGTGATAGCAGAGCAAGATCCAATGGAAGGGCCCAGCCATCTGCCCTCCATGGTAGCTACTCCTGCTGAAGGCTTAATAGCCGCCAATAATGAACGACTGCCAAGTAATTCGCTTCACTGGATGCAACGCAGAAATGCCAGTCGTAAGAAGTAGAGAGCTTTTCTATGACAAGAACACAGACATCAAAGAGAGACGAGCAACTTGCTCACCCTTAATCTTGAGGGGCACATTTATGATCCAGACTTGAATGAAACTTCTGCAAGTCTACTCACCACGGATGAAGAACTAGGGTTTGTGACTGTTGACCTCACTTTTGGTTGAGGTCTAGAAATTTCTTTAGTAGCCTAGGTCTAGCCATAGGACTTTCATATTGACTAGTCTTAGAAAATTAGAAAAGGTACCCCCGTTATTAGAAACTCAAAACTCTCCTATTTACTCAACTTGAAAGTCTACATACTGATCTTAACCTTTAGCATTTGGTAGGTAAGATCATTATGAAAGAATTCAAGAAGAATC
>NEWO01000931.1:0-40178 GCA_003013225.1 Phalaenopsis aphrodite
AAGGAACTCCCAAATCTCGTCATAAACTCATCATAATCATAGTGAACTCGTCGAGATATGGAGAAGTTACCAACTAAAATGTAACTACCAAAGCAATGTAACTACCAAAACACGCTAGATCTAAGGCTTGACAAGATCTACTCACCCAAGCTCAAAAGCTATGTGCCAATCCACCTTCGGATGAGTTGATGATTTCATCCAATCGATCAACAACTTCACCCAATTATATGACAACTTAAGCCGTTTATGGGGCAAACATCATCTAATAATTAAATTCGTTCAATTTCCATGTGTATCCATGCATAATTTAGGCTATATACCTCTAGTATTCACATGTACTTTTTATTTTTTTTATAACTCATAAATGATTTTTTTTTCTTTTTTTCTTTTTTCTTTGTGCTTAAACCTAAGTCTGAACCTATAAATAAGGGTCATAGGAAAGTTTTAGGTCCCAAGTGGCTTTTGCTTAATTTTTTGCATTTAAAAATAAGTAAAATCTCAAAGCTTCTCTCTCTAGTTCCTCTCTTCATTGTAAATCATCTCTCTTTCTCTCTCTCTCTTGGTCTCTTAAATGCAATAAATCTTACTTGTAATGTTATGGCATGCCCAAAAACAAATTGGATCCAACAAATCATTTCTCGATTTACCATTCCTAACTATAAGGTACCCATCCTAACGTAAGCAACTCTCAACTTCGCTGTTAACTTTATCCTTTTTTTTTTTCCCTAAACTCTTGAATCTTTATAGTACAAACGACCTAATCACAGCTATATAAATTTACAAATAGTCACCAATAACAATAATGCCCATAAGTGGAAAAATGAGTTCGTCGAAGTTATGAAAAGTTAGCATATTTACCATACAAGTGAAATTATGAATGAATTTCATACAGGAATACAATCTACAAAGCAACAAATAATACCTATTTAAGTAATAAAAAATACAATTAAGTTCAGAATCTGATACAACCCAAAAAATCTGTACAATTAAATGAATTGGATACTCTCTACCAATAATATACACATGAAGATAGGTTCTCTATGATTCACATCCGAGCCACTTCAAGAAATTATTCTTCCATTAATGCCTGCCATAAGTCATACAAATTCAAGCAAACCAGAAATTGCAAAGAAAATAAGTTGTCATCTAGAAAATCACAATGATACTTCAAGTGATTTCAATATGATAAACATTGCCCTAGATGTTAAAGTTTGCCAATAGTTAAAAGTTAAAAATTGCTGCTACAGCGAATGAGTTATATTAAACTCGTACATATTTAAGCAACTAAAGAAGCAAAAAAAAATTAAATTGTCATCCAGTAAAACGTCCTTCACGTCATCAGGTAGATAATAAATACAGAAATAAATTATCTACTCGTTGAAAAGATTCATAAATAACATATCCAAAGGGGCACCCGCATTAGAAAGCATTGCAAAAAAAAAAAAAGAAGAAACATTATTTAACACATGAACACCCTAAACGTTTAAATAGTATATACCAAGAAAAGTACTCTTTCAAGACCAATTTTCAATAAAATTAAAATGAAAAAAAAAAACTACTTTTATGTAGATGTAGATGGAAGTAAAAAACACGGTTGTCCAAAAAGATTTACCGAGCGAAGCTTAGATCCAAAATCAGGTGTAAAATCAGGCAATATATCCACATGAGTTTTTAACAAGCAAATCTCAGGTCCAACCTGCAGAAAATCTAAAGCACGTAAACTCGCTTTCAATTATTAAATGTCAATGCTAACTAAAGGCTCAAATTTCATGCAAAGGAAAGCCATTAGGGTTCCAATTAACAAGCCACACATAAAAGAAAAAAAAGTTAAAATAATTGTCTAGATTTTGGTGTTACACGCATAACCATCCCATATTGAGATCCATGCAAACCCTAATTTTAAGAAACTGAAAGCCAATTAAATAGAGCATAATTAATAATATATATGTATTATAATACTCTGCAAAGTCTATGCAATCTCAATCTTCATAAATAGAAACCTACCATGTTCCCACCCTTCAATAAGCATTATCCAAGAGGTTGGGCAACAATGTTTATCAGTGCTTTCATTGATAACATACTACTTAGCTAAAGCCTAGCATAACTTCAGAGGACACGGTCACAGAATGTATATACAAGCGATAGAAAGTGTATTTTTTATGAGGCAATCAAGCAAATATTTTTTATTAATTATGGCAATCACAATGCCAAGTTTGTTGGGTTGATAAGTGGAACTTCAGCATATTCATATTTGTTTGGACATTTTGAAGTTTATTCACTTTTTTGTTTCATTTCGTGCAGGCAAAATAATATTGATATTGAAGAAAAAAACATGTTTAATGATTATTCCTAATGTGGGTGTGTTTTAAACAATTAAGTGTATTGCATAAATTATTAAAACATAATTATAATTAATCAATATTTTTTGGGTTAGTTCTTAAGGTTTTTTTTTTTTATACAAATGATATTACATTTTATTCTGTAATTTTTTTTTTTTATTTTGATAGAAAATATAAACATTAGGTAAAAATATTATGTCAATGGCATGTCGCGTTATACTGTTTATATTTATATAATATCTCATGTCAATGTGTGTGTTTCATAGTTTGGAGTGCATGCCACTTCACCAAGAACTTGCTTACGTAGTGTTGGGGAGTTTAGCTCACTAATGCCCTCCTAAATGCCTCTAACAATTCAAAAAAATATTCTAACACATAAAAAGTTACCCTCCATGTTAAGTGTGACAAGATAATGAAAACTTCATAAATTCAAATTAAGAAGACTTGGACACCAACAACAACACCAAAAATGTTCTATACTTCCTAAGGAGATGCAATTACACCAAAGATGCCAAGCCAAATGCATTGGCTTCCACCATAAGGGTGAAATGAAATCAACAATGGCCCCCAAACAAATGGGTAATGTAAAGCTTGTTTTGTCTTCCACCACATGGGGTGATACCAAACTTGCGTTAGTTTCCACACTAAGGAATAATATGATACTTACAATGCTTCCACCTCACGAGGTGATAAAAGATCAGGTACATTGAAACACGTTCATAAATATTGATGTACCCTAAAGGAAACTATTCTCAGGTCCCGGTAAGCACCTTCCACCCAAAGCATCCAATACTTACATCTAAGGCTCAACAATTCAAAATTCAAATTTTAAAGTTCAATAATTCGATCCTAATAGTCACAACATATTCCCTACCTAATGCGCATAATTATAGCACAGAGCTCCTTGGCTATAAGTTACAATGTCATAGCGATGGCTCCCTAACTCTTAGCAATAAGATCCAACTTACAAAACCATAAATGATTGAACCATGAGAAATAAACAAAATCTTATCAACTAATTCCAAATTCATACCCCGGACATAAGCACCACATTGAGACCTAAGTGCTTTGACTTGTCATTGATATAAAAAAATCTTCAAAAATATATTTAAGTGGTTTTCTTAGTTGAAAGTTTTCTCTCAAGAGGAAGGGGTAATTAACTATGAGAGTTTGCACCTTTGAGAAGTTTTGAATTCTAAATCTATACAAACCATGATAATTTGCATTAGGTAAAATTTTGCTATATTTCAATCTACCTTGAAGAAAAGGTTCCCTCATAGAAACACCAACAAAGCTTTTTCTTTAGAAATCTTAAACTATGTCATCAAAATTTCCTCAAATAGTATCCTACACAAATTTGTTCCATCTTAACATGAAGACCCATAGTTCCAAAATCCTAACAAGATCCTAACATCAAAGAAAAAACCATAATTATCATCAAACCATATAGTAGCTTAATTTTTTTTATCATTTACATTGGGGTCCGCTAACAGACCCTAATTATGAAAATATAGGATATTGGCAAGGTTTAGCACTACCCTCACCCCTCTCCCCACTCCCCACTCCCCTCTCCCCTCTCCCCTCCCCCCTCCTCTCCCCTCCATAGTTTTCTTTAAGCCTGACTGATGTATCCAAGAAATAAAAGAAGTCGTATTGGGGAGAATTAAAATACAATCTCTAAATATTCCTAATTAAAAGTTTCAATCCATAATTAGGAAATGTAATTAACTATGGAAGCTTGTGCCCATGAAATATCTTTAAACTAAAAATAGGAAGTCTTTGTTGAGAGCAAAATCTGTAGAAAGGGCATTATTCACAATCCAATTTTGTCAACTGATACTATCTTTTGGTCCATCACAAGACTATGTGGTACTCAAAACTATCATAAACTTCAAAGAACTTCTTAAATTAAACAACAAATATAAGGGTTCAGCGCTAGCAATTGATCACTACAAGAAAAGCAGATCTCAAATAACTGATGTGATGATAAAACACTAATACTTTTGTGAAATTTTGAAAGGCAAAGTTTGCAATCTACAGACCAAAATTAATCAAGCCTTGAAGAAAACAAAGGTAAAAACAAAAAAAACTGTAAAAATATAAATTTAAACCTAATTTGGCCTAAAAGAAGTCTTTAAATAAAAACATAATCTCATCTGTTTAAAGATAAATGAACAATTCTCTCAATATCAATGTAATCCTAACAATATTCAAATTCCTCCACAAATATCTTATTAGAATGGCATATATATGAATGTATCGGTACATTCATGACCGAATGCATTTAGGGTAGAAAATTTACCTCTAAGCCTGGAATTGACAACAAAAGTTGATTTTTAGTGGCATGTATTGGGCTCCAATTAGATCAAGAATCAAAATTTAGGTCTGATTTAGCCCTTTCACTTTACTTGATCAAGATTATATCAAACCTATATGTGAATATAAATAATCATTTACATAATAATATAATTTTGTTTAGCATTCATATGATTATAGAGCGGCACATTTAAGGATCAGCTAATGTGACATGACCACTTTGCCTTAGAATCTCAAAGATATATATATATGAAGTAGCATCCTCTATTCTAAGAAAAAATATTACATCAGTACTACGCACGTAAAAATAACGTGCGTAGCCAATCAATTCACGCCACGACATCTCGCACGGCAGAGAAAAAAAAGACGGCGCAGTAACACAGGGAATATTTTCTCCTGTGTTATTCATGTGTTATTGCGCGTTATTCATGTATTATTGCGTGTTATTCATGTGTTATTGCGTGTTATTGCGTGTTATTCATGTGTTATTGATGTGTTATTGTATTATTATAACACCAATAATATTCTCATGACAAAATAACACATGAATAACACACAATAACACTTAAATAACACAGAAAATATTCCCGACAGAGAAAAAAACGGCGCAGTAACACGGGGAATATTCTCTCCCGTGTTATTGTTGTGTTATTGTGTGTTATTCATGTGTTATTGTATTATTATAAGATCACAAATATTCTCATGACACAATAACACGTGAATAACACACAATAACACATGAATAACACGGGGGGAATATTCCTCGTGTTACTGCGCCGTTTTTTTTTCTGTGTCGTGCGGGGTATCGTGGCGTGATTTCATTGGCTACGCACGTTACTCTACGTGCGTAGTACTGATGTAATATTTTTTCCTTCTCTAAAAGCCCTGACCTTTGTAAGGAGACCACCCGGTGTAGAAAACAAAGTCAGAAACCTCATACATAAGCAAGAAAAACTTTTAAAAACAAAACCAATCTAACCTTCTCAGCTAGGTCTAGAAGGTCCTTAGCGGTGGGCACATCCGCAGCCAAACAAAGATTGCTCTTCTTCACCTCCATCAGCTCGAACAGCCTCTTTCCAACCGGATTCTTCGCCATCGCCGCCCTCTCACTAAACGAAAGCCTAACCCTCGTCGGCGGGGTAACCGGCGCCGGAACCCGTACTCTCCTATTATCATCAAGAAATGCCTTCACCTCCGCTGCCATCTCGTTGGATAACCTCTCGCTCTTCACAAGCACTTCTACCATCTCCGACAGCGTAAACAGAGCGTGAAGTCGAATCCCATTCTCCGCAAGATTCTCCCGACCACCCTGCTCCCGGTCAATTACCACGACGGCGTCGCGCACCTCAAGGCCCTCAACACGGAGCGGTGCAGCAGTCTCCAGAACGGAGGCGCCACTGGTGACAAGGTCTTCCACGACGAGGCAGATCTGGCCTATACGGTAGGCCCCTTCAATTGCACGGCCAGTTCCGTGCTCTTTCACCTCCTTACGGCGCATGAGCATGGGGACGGAACGGGTGACGGAGAACACGGTGGCTATAGGAAGCGCGGTGTATGGAACACCGCAGACGACATCGAATGGCGCAGCGGAGGATGACACGGCGGCGAAGAGTAGGTCGGCGATGCGGGATAGGAGAGAAGGGTAGGAAACAATGAGGCGGAGATCTATGTAGATGGGAGAGGTGATGCCGGACTTAAGCTTGAAATGGCCAAACTTAACAGCCTCGATGGAGTGGAGCTCGAGGATGAGGGATTCCATGGCGGCGGCCGCGGAGGCGGAGTGGGAGTAGAAGGTGTGTGAATCGGAGGATGCAAGGGCTTTGATGGCGAGGCGGGCTTTGGCTGAGCGGGCGATGGGTAGAAGCAAGTGGTGAGAGAGGAGGGGTAAGGTGGGGCAAGAGGTGACGGGTTCGTGTAGCTTTGGAATGGGCAGCTTGAATGGTGCGCCATGAAAGGGACCCAAGTGCACCGCCGTGGCAATCATGGGGCTCGAGGGATAGCTGCTGAGGGTAATGTGCTTCTGCGCAGCTCTTCGGTCCGCGGATGGTTTTTGGTAGAAGGATATTTTGTTAAAATTAGTGGGAATGCATTGTATTTTATTTTCTTAAATGTGATTAAAAAATATATGTACATTTTATTCATTTTATAGAGACAACAAAACTATTATGCAATGCTCAAAGACTATATGTATGTCAAAATTATGCCAATAAGAATCACAAAGACATCTCACGGATGATGCAAGGTGTGGCGTGGTCTCACGTAGGGCTGTCAGAAAAGCTCGTTGTTCGCGAACAGTTCGTGTTCGGTTCGTCAATGAGTTCGTGTTCGATTCGTTCGATAAGTAAACAAGACGAACGTGAACAATTTTTTTTTGTTCGGTTAGTTAAACGAACCAAACACAAACAACAATGTGTTCGTTCGTGTTCGAATCGTTATTGTTCGAAATATAAATAATTTAAAATAATTATATATATATATAATTTATGATATTTTAAAAAATTAAATTTTATAATTTATAATATATAATAAATTAATAATAATAATATATTAACATTGTATATTAATAATATACTAATATAGATATTATATATTTATATAATAAAAGCTATAGAATTAATAGAATATATTATTTATATATATTAATATTCTGGATGTCAAACTGGCTCGTCGTTAGCGAACAACTCGTGTTCGGCTCGTTCGTTAAGAAACGAACACGAACAGTAACTTCACGAACAATTTCAAACACGAGCTTATTTCAAACGAACTAAATTTCAAACGAACCAAACATGAACACAAGCTCTGTTCGTTCGTGTTCGGTTCGTTTACACCCCTCACGAGCTTACCAAGGATGATCTTGAGTTACATTTTCATGTGTGCAGTCCTCGTGCAATGGAAAACAATGGATGAGGGAAGAATCACCCCTAAAAAATTCAATCGATCAGATCCATCCGGTCGAGCCAATCGCTTTCCAACTCAGATATATCGGGAAGAAGAAATGTTTCTTACAACTCCTGAGTGGTCAATGTGGACTTTCAGCAAGCGGTAGTTGATTCCCTTAAAATTACATATTTTTATGCACATTTTTTAGGATAATAAGTTTTAATGAAATGTGTTTTTATATTTTTAATGAAAGAAAAAAAAATTTAAAGTAAATAAGAACAAAAATACATAAAAAAAAGAGCAATGGGTTGAACTGAAGAAAAAAATCATCCGAACTGGCGCCTAGGTGCGACAGTTCGGCGTCTATGCGCCACGGTCATTTTCTGTAAGATTCATTGAATTAGACCAAATTTTGAAGAGATGTCTGAAGCAACCCTTGGTCATTTTCAAAGTTCTATAAATATAGATTAATTCCAAGAGACTAAGGGAGTCGGATCTATAGAGCCTCATTGTGTGAGTGTGTTAAGTGTGTGAGAAATTTTCTTTGTGAGTCTTTGTTATTTCTGGAATTTGTGAGTCATGTAAGTGTTGTTGGAGTCAGAGAGCTTCAAAGTTGTGCTTGGGGGAACATTCAAGATAAGTATTTGTAACTTTATATTTAAATTTTGTACTTTGGATTTGAGTTTTATAAATATGTTTTATTTTGTTTTCCGCATGTGTTTTGAGTAGTTTTCTCTTTTTCTCCTTGCAGTATGATGTAATTAAGTAAGTTATTTTGATTTTTTAAGAACTTATTTTATTCCTAATAATTGTGGTGATATTTTTACAGAATCTTCATTTACTTTACAAATTGATCACTTGTATTGCTAAAATTTGTTGAGGAAACTTATAGACCCGAGAATGCTAAGATTTTTTAGCTTGTAAGTATCACATTCTACCTTGAAAAGAACAGTGGTGATCATCCGAAAGGGGTGCAAATAGATAGCGAGATAAGATTTGATGGACGTAGAATTAATGTTCTAGAGTAACAAACTAGATTCTTTTATCAATTTGGTTTAAAGATTGGAACTAAGGGTCATTGGTAGGTCCAAGGTCCAATAGAGAGGGCACAGTGGGTAATCTAAGAGTGAGAGACTAGAACCTTACCCAGCACTACTATACATGCCGACACTAACTTTAGATTAGTTAACATTCTTTACACAATTCGGAATAAGTAAATAATAGGTATGTTCCTATTTGTTACAATATCACATTTAAGTTTCTAAATAATTTTGAAATCCTACACTAATTATGAATTATTGGCAAAGAGAAAGTCTCTTTTTTTATATTGTCTAAGTCAATACATTTACTTTTACTTGCATTTTGTAGAAATTGGTAAGCTTGATTTTTATCTTTAGATAGTTACTGCAGTCTTAAGTAAAGTTATCTTAAAGTTAAAATTCATGTATTTCATTTTATTATATTTTTGTTTGTGTCTTCCCCGTGAGATCGATATTGGGGTTTTTAAATAAAACTCTATATTACTTGAAACGATATGTATACTTGTGCAGCACCCCTAGTGAGAAAACTTTTTCATTAATTTTTTATCATATTATATTTATTCTCACTAGCCACTAAATATAATTTGGGTCAAATTTTGGCATATTAAGGAACAAAAATATCTGTGTGATTGCAGGTCGGGTCAAGTTTTTGGTGTCATTGACGGTGAAGCGACGGAAAAACAAAACTTTAAAAAAGGAAATATCTTTTTTAGAATTTTCTTTGAAACTTTATTTTTGAATTGCAGGACTACTAAAAGTTTTAGTTTTTACTTGAAATTTTCAAAAGTTACAAAAAAAACTTACAAAGATTGAAAATTACAAAAAAATTATGAAAACCAAAAATATAAAAACTTTTGCAAAAACCGAAAAAAAAGAAAATATAATTTTATTTTATTTGGATTGCTTTAGTAATTTATTTTCAAAATTTTACTTTTTGTATGTGAAGTTTGAGATCTGAAAGTTTAGTACCCTACGATTCTGAATTAGAAAAAACCATAAAAAGAATTCGAAAGCAAAAACAACTTCACAGTTTTCAAGAAATGGCAAACACATCACAAAATAGAATTGAAATTTTTACTTTTGAAAATAAACATCAAAATTTACAAAGACCTTTAAGGGATTATGCAAACTCAATGACAGATAAAATTCACTTAAGTATTTAAATCCCTACTGTAGCGCCTAACTCATTTGAACTTAAATCTACAATAATATAAATGTGTAAAATAATTAGTTTGGGGGAAGACCAATTAAGGATCCAAATTTATATTTTGCAAGTTTTATAGAACCATGTGCTACATTCAAATATTATGGTGTATCAAACGATGCAATTAGACTTAGACTTTTTCATTTTTCTTTTAGTGATAAAGTTAAGATGTAGTTAAACTCATTAGCACCTGGATCCATTAAAACTTTGGAAGATATGACACAAAAATTCATGGCTAAATACTTTCCTCCTTCAAAAATTGCTAAGCTTAGAAATGATATTACTTCTTTTATTCAGTATGAAGGAGAGGCAATTTATGAGGCTAAAGTGTTCACATCAAGCTTTACCTGCTGGTTAATTATTCAAAAATTTTATAATGGGTTAATAGGATCCCTTAAATCTATAATTGATGTTGCTGCTGGAAGATCTTTAATGTCAAAATCATTTGATAAAGCTCGTGCTTTAATTGAAGAAATGACCACTAATAATTTTCAATAGCCCTCAGAAAGGGTAAATCCTAAAAGAGTGGATAGTATTCATGAAAATGATGCTTTTACAATCTTAGCAGCTCAATTTGTTGCGATATCTAAGAAACTAGATAATTATGTTATGAATTTTTCTCAAATACCTCAAGTGAAGAAAATTTATTAGGACAAACGATTGATTCTCAATCATTAGAAACTTTACATGTGGTTGCTAATAAACCCAATAACCCATGTTGGAAAAACCACCCCAATTTTAACTTGAATAATTTTGGTGGTGGAAATCAACAATGGGAGAACAATCAAGCGAACGCAACTGGAAACTGGAACAATCAGGGTAGTTCTAACTTCGACCTTCTTATCCTCTTGGGTTTAATGACCAACAATTTAAGGAAAAGAAGTTGTCTATGGAAGAAGTAATTTTGCAAATGGGTAATCAAATGCAAAGTAAAAGTGTTGTAATAAGAAATATTGAGAATAAACTGGGATAAATTGCTAATGCACTTGGCAACAGACCCTGGGGAACACTTCCTGGTAATGTTGAAATAAATCCAAAAGACAAAGGAATGAAACAATAACAAATTAAAATTGTTCAACTTAGGAGTGGAAAGGAATTAAAAGTTAAAAGTCAAAAAGAGATTGAAGTTGAGAGAAATACTGAAGAAACGAAAAAATCTAAAGAAACTACTTCTAAAGACCGAGAACAATCTGTTTCTCCAACTAAAATTAATTTAGAAATATCACCACCTCTTTTTCCTCAAAGACTGAGACATCAAAATCTTGATCAACAATTTTCAAATTTTTTTGAGATATTTAAGAAGCTTACAATCAATATTCCGTTTGTGGAAGCTTTGGAGCAAATGTCAATTTATGAAAAATTTATGAAAGATATATTAAACAAGAAAAGGAAGCTGGAAGCTTATGAGAATGTTGCACCAAGTTAAGAATGTAGTGTAATAATTCAAAAGAAGCTTCCTCGAAAGTTTAAAGACCTTGGTAGTTTCACTATACCCTGTGTGATTAGACAAAAAATTTATGAAAAAGTGCGATTTAGCAGCTAACATTAATCTCGTGTCTTTATCCAATTTTTGAAGGTTAAACTTTGGAGAGATTTCTCCACTAATGTATCCCTTCAGTTAGTTGATCGATCTATCACTTATCCTAAATGGGTTATAGAAGATGTACTTGTTAAGATGGATAAATTTATCATCCATGTGGATTTCATTGTACTAGATAGGGAAGAAGATAAAGAAATTCTAATTATTTTAGGGAGACATTTTCTTGCTATCGGACACACTTTGATTGATGTGCAGAACGGAGAGTTGACCATGTACCTTGTTAAAGAAAAATTTTATAGGATGGATATTATTGATTATATGATTAATAAACATTATCAGCAAAAAGGTGAAGTCATTTCTAAGGAAAAAGATGAAGTGATATTAGATTTAGAAGGATTATATAGTGAATCTGAAAGAGATTTTGAAGAAAAATCATCAGAGATAAATGCTGAGGATACTAATTATGTTTAGGAAAACTTTGAGATTTTGAATACTACTTAAATTAGTAAATCTTTAATCCATTCAATTGAAAAACCTCATGAACTTGAGATGAAAATGCTTAATACGTATTTAAAGTATGCATTCTTGGGAAATTCATCAACTTTAACTATTATAATATCCTAATAGTTAACTAAAGATCAGTAAGAGAATTTATTGGAGATATTAAGAAATTATAAGAAAGCTTTTGGTTGGACATTGTCAATATTAAAGGAATCAGTCATTCAATATGTATGCACGAAATTTTAATGGAAGATAACTATAAACCTAGGCTGATCCTCAAAGGAGATTAAATATAATTATGAAAGAAGTGGTAAAAAAGAAATTTTGAAGTAGTTAGATGCTAGAATTATTTATCCTACATCTGATAGTGCATGAGTTAGTCATATTCATTATATTCCTAAAAAAAGAATAGTGATTGTAGTCGTGAATGAAAATGAAAAGAACAATGAGGATGACAGAAATGAGAATTTTCCTGATGTGCAATTTTATGTTGTTGTTGAGTAGCATATACCGTGGAATGCAGATATAGTTAACTACTTAATAATATTCTACCATACGGACTAACAAGCCGCCAGAAAAAGAAATTCATGTATGATGTAAGGTTTTACTTTTGGGATGACCCTTATTTATATAAAAGATGTCGTGATTCAGTCAATCGAGGATGTGTACCAATTAATGAAACTCTAAAAATTATACAATAATGTCATAAATCTGAATTTGGGGGACTTTGGAATTGATAAGACTGCATTTAAAATTTTACTCCCTGGATTTTATTGGCCTGCATTATTTAAGGATGTTAATGATTACGTGAAAACTTGTGATTAATGTCAGAGAATATGCAATATTTCTAAAAGAGATGGAATGCTCTTAAATTTTATTTTAGAAGTTGAATTTTTTTTGTGGTGTTTAGATTTTATGAGACCATTTGTACCATCTTCAGGAAAGATTTATATCTTATTAGTTGTGGATTATTTGTCTAATTGGATTAAAGCGATAACTTTACCTCAGTGTGATGCTCTGAGTGTTGCAAAATTTTTAAATAAAAATTATTTTACTAGATTTAGAATGTCAAAAGTGATCATTACTGATGGGGGAAGTCATTTTAAGAATTTTAGAATGGACACATTACTGAGAAAATATGAGATTAAACATAGGATATCTACAGCTTATCACCCTAGACAGAACTGATTGGTCTGAAAAACTTCATTTTGCATTATGAGCTTATTGAACTGCTTATAAAACTTCTACATGAATGTCTCCATATATGCTCATATTTGAAAAAGTTTGTCATTTACCAGTTGAATTAGAGCTAGGTGATAAAAGAATTTAATTATAATTTAAAGGATCTGAAAAAAAAACGATTATTGCAATTAAATGAGAACGAGAAAATTAGGAATGAATCTTACAAAAATACTAGAATTTATAAAGAACAAATGAAAATTGGGCATAATTGAAAGAATTTTGAGTTTGGACAAGAAGTTTTATTATACAACACTTAATTGAAATTATTTCCCAGAAAACTTAAATCCAGGTGGATGAGCTATTTATTGTGACAAAAAATTATCCTTATAGGGTTATAGAGATTAAAGATCCAAAAACTGAACATATAACTAAAGTAAATGAACATAGGTTGAAACCTTACGTTGGAGAAAACAAGTCATATTATAAAGAAACTTTGATAATGGGTTTATCCAAGTAAAACATTAAACCAAGCGTTTTGTGAGAGGCAACCCATAATCTATTTGTGTGATTTGATTTATGTTTGTTATTGTTGTAGTATTGTGTCCATGCTTTGCTAGAGTAGCATTTTCTTAAACATTATTTAAGGTATTAAACATGAGTGGAAATTGAAGAAATTCGACGATAGATAAATATGTGTTCACCATGACACTGGCGCCTAGGCGCTAAACTTGGCGCCTAAGCGCCAGAGTCCTATGAAGCTGGCGCCTAAGTACCAGAATTCGTTGCTTAGGTGCCACAGTTTCTAGACGTGGGAAAACCACCCCAATAGTTTTTCTCTATGTATTTTCTATAAAACTCCCTTACCTTCGTCCCAAAACTTCAGACCTTAAAAAATTTAACCAGAGAAAAGAAGTATTGAGGGAGTTTGAGATCTTACTTGCTTCCATGGAGAGCAGAGATAATGGAATGGCCATTGGAAATAAGTTTGTGCATAATGATGCCCAAACCTATTTCAATGGGTTTCTAGCGCTGAGTTTGGAAAGGGTGATGAGCAAATTGGGGAAGATTGAAGAGGAGCTTTCACATATGCACAACAAGTTGCATGAAATATATCATTAGTATGAGAATTTGGAGAGGCAAATGAAACTCCAATTCAATCACATGGCGTGTTAGCGGGATTATCAGGTAACCATGTATTGCAAGAATAATTGGATTGACGAAAAAATGGCCATGAAATTTTCTCGTACTCCTTTCTTCCACACATTTGATGGCAAATATTTAACATGTGAGAAGGGTGACGAGAATGAGATCAACAAGTGCTGATCATGAGAATGGTTATAGTGTTTAAGTGTTTTATGCTTGTGTCTACTTTAGTAAGGATGTGTTTTGTGTGCTACATAATCTTGTAATTGAATGTGTGTGGTTTGCTTATGTTGTATTGCCTAATTATGTTTGCTATGTTCATTGTATTGTCATTTGAAAGTTTATAATGAAATGATGTTTGTGTAAATCATGTGTTAGATTGGTAAATTAATCTCAAATTAAGAGTTATAATTAGATGAAAGAAGATATTTCGGAGATCATAAACATGTGGTGTGATATTAAATTAATATGAAGCTTTGGTTAAAAAGCCTTAGTCTTGTTGTGTTGCACTTAAAATCCAAGAAATGAAAAATTTTCAAGACTTACACCTAGGTGCCAGAACTAGCGCATAAGCGTCAGACCATCTGCACAACTTAGCGTCTATGCGCCAAAACCCTCGTATAGACGCCTGTTCAACTGAACCGACCGAAACTTGAAAATTTCACCTATTAAACCGAACCCACGACATTGTTGACGCTCAAGCTCCTTCTTTTTCGCAAAAAATTGCCCTATGGTGTGGTGCTTCTTAGAGCTTTGATTTTCAAGTTTCTTGGCTCGAAACCACCGGATGTCATCTTTTCGAGGTTAGATCTACATTTTGGCATAGTTATTTTGTGATTTCGCCATGGATTTTTCATATATTAAGTGGAGACCTAAAATTGCAAAAATATTTGATTTAGTGGTGAAAAATTCATGGATCTAAGCCTTGTTTGCTTGAAAAAACTTGTATCAAGCCTTGTATCTTAATTTTAAATTTTGTTTGAATTTTTTTTCAAATTTTTAGATGGCTCCTAAGATGAAGCGGGGAAAAGGAAAGGTAACTTTTGATAGTGCCAAATTTATCATTTTTAAAGCACAATTTTGTTACGAAGAATTTGCATCTTTAAAAAAGTTTATTGCAAAGCGAAGTTTTTATATACCCAGTGGAGCTATTGAGAATATTATTGTGGCTCGTCAATGTGAAAGTTTCTGCTATTTTACTGCTATTGTTGTCATCACTGTCGTATGAAGATTTTATGCAAACTTATCTGAAGCAGATGATGACGAGGTGTTTGTTCGAGGAAGAGTAGAATTTACTTCTGAAAGGATTAATGTAATATATGAACTGCCACCAGTTATTGATTGTTTCTATTTAGAGTTCATTCCATCTGAAGAAGAGTTAGGTCAGATCGTGGCATATTTGACTAATGGACGTCGAGCCTGGAAGATTTCAGATTTCAGTGACAAGTACTTTTCGGGTAATCATTGGCAAAAGGTGATCATTTATTGCGAAAAGAAAAATGTTGAAATGTTGAAATGAGCCATAGGAATGCATATTTCATGTTGATATGTTTATTCTTGACTTGCAAGAAGATATTGCTTTGGGAATGTAATGGTTGCAAATGTTTGGACCAATATTATATAAGGCCTTGTCAATGCAGTTTGTGTGAATGGGAGAAAATATTAAGATGTATGGAGAACCTCAATTGTCTCCTGAACCATATCGACTTCATCAACTTCAAGTCTTATTTTGAAAGAAAAGCATTAATTATTATTATCAAATACAATCAGCATGAAATGAACAAAAGAAGCTTAATGACCCAAATGACATGTTATCATCCATTAGCACAAGAGTTCCTTCTTCTATACATGATATTTTACTTGAATTCAGATCTGCCTTTAACATGCCCAAGAAACTACCTCCACATTGTAGTGTGAATCATTGTATTCATTTAATGGAGAGATCTAACCGGTCGGTGCCAGACCATACGGATATCCTCATTTCCAAAAAGAAGTAACATAAGATGGCTAAAAAGATTTATGATAATGGAGTTATTAGGCTAAGCCATAGTCCATTTTCTTATCCAATTATCTTAATTCAAGAAAATAGATAGAAGTGGGAGATTTAGTGTCGATTATAGAGCATTGAATGCTATAAATATCAACAACAAATTTCTCATTCCAACAATAGATGAGTTACGTGGAGAGTTTTTTTTTTCAAAATTAGATTTATTGTGGATCTGTGATAGGGTTGGTGTATCTCCTATGACTGACAAAATTAGAGAAAGTCGTCTTAGATGGTTTGGTCACATTAGGTGTCGACAATTTGGTGATCTGATTAGGAGAGTAGATGTTTTAAATTTGACTTATGTTAAGAAAGGCAAAGATAGAACTAGGAATACTTGGGCTTATTGTATAAAAAATGATCTTAATTTATTAGAACTAGCTGAAAATATGACACTAAATATGACGCAATGGAGAAAAAGGATTCATGTAGCTGACCCCACGTAGTGGGATTAAGGCTTTATTCTTGTTGTTGTTGCAGACTTATGTTTAGGCTATCACCAAGTTCATAGGAATCAAAGGACGGCCAAAAAACTGCATTTCAAGCCCACGAAGGTCATTTTGTATTTTTGGCAATGCCAATTGGGATTGCTAACACCACTTTAGCATTCTTGACATTGATGAATAAAATTGTTCACTTATATTTACACAAATTTGTCATAGTTTTCTTTGCACATCAAAAAGGAGCATATAAAGATGACCACAAAAGAAATCCTTAAATGCCTCATCGATAACCAACTGTTGTAAATTTAGCAAATGCAGCTATTGTCAGTATAATGTAGAACATCTCCGTTATGTGATTAAAGCAGGTGTTTTCATGACACATCCAAAAAATTATGGCTATAAGACAATGGCCAACACAATCATTTATTTAATAGTAGATGATTTCTTTGTTTATCAGGGTATTATGGTAGATGTATAGAATGGTACGCTTATATTGTTATACCTTTAACGAATTTACTTAAAACTAATGCCTTTATTTGGGATTACATGGCTAATGATGCATTGCGGCTTTCAAGTTTGCATTAGTTTCTACACCCATTTTGGCTCTTCCAGACTTCTCTAATGAATTTGTAGTAGAAATGAATATTTCAAATAGAGGCATGAGGGGCAAATTTAATGCAAAATGATCATCCTATCTCATGTTTTAGTAAAGTATTGTCACAGTAAAATAACAAATTCGTCAGCATACATAAACAAATAGTTTGCTATCACAGAAGCAGTGTTTAAGTGGTGTCAGTATCTCTTAGGAGCAACTCTTATAATACAAATGGATCATAAAAATTTAAAAGAACTATCTACTAAGATCATAAAAACACCAACACACAATCTTTCTTAAGAGAATTGTTGTGGTCAAATTTAGGATTGAGTAGGCAAAAAAAATGCACAGGCTGATTCTTTTCTAGAATATTCGAACAACCATAAACAAAATAACTTCAAAACTCAGTTGAAGCCTCATTATTATCAATAGTCTCATCCTTTTCATATGGCTTGTTGAAAGGGCAACAAATCATCCATTGATTTGTTATAATTACAGTAGTAGTTAGCTAAAGGGCAACTTCTAGCCAGTGACTATAATATATGTGATGGTTTATTGTATTATAAAGGAAAATTTCATGTAAGCAAATATTATATGTACAAAGAATACATTCTTCAAGAATTTCATAAATCACCAATGGCTAGACATGGAGGAGTTACATGAACTTTTAAGCGTCTATCTGTGAACTTTTTTTATGGGCTGGAATGTGTAAGGATGTCATAGATTTTGTGGGCAAATGTATTGCGTGTCAAGAGACAAAGGCAGCAAACACAGTTTCAACGGTTTTGTTTGTACCATTCCCCATTCCATAACACACATTTGAGAGAACATGTCGATGGATTTTATAATATGAATGTCCAATACTCATGATTTCACTACCATTTTGGGTGGTGGCAAATCACGTAACAAATTATTCACATTTTGGATTACTTCCAACTTCATATACTGCTAAAAAGGTCATTGATTTGGTCACTGAAATTGTTGTTTGTTTGCATGACTTTCCTTAAACTATTGTGTCTGGTAGAGACACTATATTCTTAAGTAGTTTTTGGAGACATCTCTTTGCTCATGATAGCACCATACTACACTATTACTGCATATCATCCTAAGTTAGATGGACAAACGGAGGTTTTAAACCATTGCATAGTGCAGTAACCATAAGCTTACACTTCCGAAAAACTGAAATCATGGTCAGTTTACATGAGTTAGGTTGAACTTTGCTATGATTCTAATTACCATTTAGCTATCAAAATGGCGCCATTTCAAGTTGAGCATATGGTAGATCTCCTCCTTCTATTCCAGCTTGTTTAGCTACAGGAACCTCCATTTATGAAGTGGATGTTGAACTCAGGGACAGAGCTGCCTTGCTCAGAATATTAAAACAAAATATACAAGCACCTCAAGCCCACATGAAGTCTATGACAGATAAAAAGTGGAGAGATAATCAAATTATGGAATGTGATTTAGTTATGGTAAAATTGAGGTTATTATTGTGTGTGGAGACAGTTACACGAAAATTAAAAAAAAAATGTGTGTGCTTACTGTCCACCGAAGAAGAAAAGCCTCCCACTGGATTTGAGAGTTTGCTTATTGGGCTAAATTAATTGCAATTGTTTTTGCGGTAAAGAAGATTAGATAGGTAGCTTCTCCAAATATCTTCTTCTTTGGTTGTAATAGCTTGTGTGTTGGCTTACGAAACAAGGGGAAACTACAGGCTTCGCTCTGAAATTCCTTCTTCTCCTTTTGTGGAAATGTGACTTACGACAAAGAGAGAAGAAATAAAGCTAAGAAGAAGTCTCCATCCTTTCATGTTGTCTTCGACGTGAAGCATACTGAAGAAGGAAATTCAAACTTTGTAATTCCTTGAAGTTGAGATAACTGTCTCTTGTAAGTCGAGATGATCAACTGGTGTAAATTCCTCAAGTAATAAAATTCTCTGCAACTCAGTAGATGTAGGCAAAATTTGTCAAACTACGTAAATCTATGCATTATGCTGTTGTTTTTCGGATGTGAATTTCCTCGTTCTATTTTCGCTTCATCATCGATCATTTTATTTCATATATACCACCACAACTGGTATCAGAGTCAATAGCTGCAGATGAAGTGAAGGTTTCAGGGATCGAGAAATTTGATGGCACTGATTTTGGTTACTGGAAGATGTAGATAGAAGACTAACTTTATGGAAAGAATCTCCATCTTCCGTTATTAGAAAAAAGACCTGAAAGGATGGATGAGGTTGAATGGAATCTGTTGGATTGACAGGTTCTAGAGGTTATTTAATTGACCCTATCGAGGTTCATTGCACACAATGTCGTCAAGAAGAGAATGACTGCAGATTTCATGGCAGCCCTGTTAGGTATGTATGAAAAGCTGTAAGCAAATAATAAGGTATATCTGATGAAAAATTAATTCAATTTGAAGATGACAGAAGATACGTTTATTGCGCTACACATGAATGATTTTAATATTATCACAAATCAATTATCGTCTGTGGAAATTGAATTTGATGATGATATACATGCACTGATTTTGTTGGCTTCATTGTCCAATAGTTAGGAAGATATGAGGATGACTGTCAGTAATTTTACTGGTAAATCTAAATTGAAATATGAAGATATTCGTGATTTGATTTTAGGTGAGGAGGTGCGCAGGAAAGATTATGACGAGATCTCAGGTTCGAGCTCAACATTAAATGTTAATTCCAGCGTGAGATCGTATGACAGGAAATCAAACAGAGGAAGATCAAAATCAAAGAACGGAAGCATGAGCAAGTCAAAGCCTGGTAAACAAGCAACTTGCTGGAATTGTGGCAAAACTGAACACATAAAGAGGAACTGTAGTAATTCTAAGAAGGAGAATAACCGTGCAAATGTGGTAACTGAAGAATCACAGGATACACTACTATTGGCAGTTCATAGTTCTGTTGATGACTTGATACTATATTCAGGGGCTCCTTTCCATACAACTTTCCATCGAGAATTGATGTGAAATTATGTTGCATGTGACTTTGGGAAAGTATATCTGACAGATAGATAAGCTATGAACGAGGTAGGAATGAAAGATAATGACATTGCACTTCCAAATAAAAACAAGTGAACTTTGTAAAAGGTTAGACACATTCTTGAATTAAAGAAGAACCTCATTTTTGTCGGGCAGCTTTATGAGTGTGGACATTCAGTAGTGTTCTCAAATAGCACCTGGAAGGTTACTAAAGGAGTACCGGTACTGGCTCGGGGTAAGAAAACTGGTATGTTGTATATGACTATTGGTTTAAATAACAGTATTGATACTACTGTTACAGAGAGCACAACAGAGGTGTGGTATTGCAGACTTGACCACATGAGTCAGATAGATATGAAAGAACTTCAGTCCAGAGGCAAGTTACCAAAATTGAAGTCTGTTGATTTCAGCATGTGTGAGAGTTGCATTATTGGGAAACTGAAGAATGTCAGTTTTTTGAAAAGTGGTAGGACATCAAAGGCATGAAAACTGGATCTTGTACACACAGATGTGTGGGGACCTTCTCTAGTGACATCTCTTGGAGGCTCTCATTATTATGTCACATTCATCGATGATTATAACAAAAAGGTATGGGTTTATTTCTTGAAGCATAAATCTGATGTATTTAGTGTGTTCAATACTTGAAAGATTGTGGTTGAGACAAATACAGGCTTAAAGCTGAAATGTCTGAGGTTTGATAATGGTGGTGAGTATATTGATGATGGGTTCAAAGAGTACTGTGCAACTCAGGGAATCAGAATGGAGAAGATTGTTCCAGGAACACCACAACAAAATGGTATTGCAGAGCACATGAATAGGACCATTAATGAGCAGGCTAGATGCATGAGATTGCACGTCGGACTACCACCTACTTTCTGGGCAGAATCAGTCAGCACTGTCGTTTATTTGATCAACAGGAGACCATCTGTTGCATTAAACTGTGAATTACCTGAAGAAGTTTGGAGTGGGAAAGAGGTTAATTTTCTCACCTTAAGACTTTTGAATGTCTTTCTTATATTCTCATTAATCCTGATGCTTGAAGTAAGCTTGAGACTAAATCAAAGAAGTGTCATTTCATTGGTTATGGAGACGAGGCATATGGGTATCGTTTCTGGGATGATCAGGGTCGGAAAATCATAAAGAGTAGGAACATGATTTTCAGAAGGTTATGTACAATAACAAGTCCAGTATAATTTCTGAAACAACACTGCAGGAATCTGAGTTATTAAGATTTGATGATTTACTAGAAGTCACTGTGCAGGACAAAGATGCAGGTGACAAGGAGAGTGGGTCAGAAACATCTACTCTTATTGTTCCATAGTCAGTTTCAGAGCAGTATACCCCTACAGTTGCAGTTCACATGTTAAAAAGGGCTAGACGTTCTCCACAACGTTACTCTCAAACTTTAAACTACATCCTGCTGACAGATGATTGAGAACCTCAGAGTTATGAAAAAATCTTGGAAGATAAAAAATTTAGCAAGTGGGAGCTTGTCATGAAGGAGGAGACAGGTTCTCTGCTAGAAAATCTCTTAGGAGTTGGCAGAACTTCCATATGGGAAGAAGATATTACACAACAAGTGGGTGTGTCAGGTGAAGACTGAGCATGATGATAGTAAGAGGTACAAGGCTAGACTTGTTGTAAAGGGTTTTCAGCATAAGCATGACATTGGTTATTATGAGATTTTCTCTCATGTGGTGAAGCTTACAACCATCAAAATGATATTGTCTATGGTGGCTAATAAAGATCTCTTCCGTGAGTAGTTAGATGTGAAGACAACATTTTTTCATGGGGATCTTGAAGAAGACATCTACATGCACCAACCTAAAGGGTTCGTGATACAGGGAAATGAAGAGTCAGTTTGCAGACTGAAGAAGAGTTTGTATGGCCTGAAGCAAGCTCCTAGACAGTGGTACAAAAAATTTGATAATTTCACGCATAGTGGAGGGTACAACAGATGTCACGCAGATCATTGTTGTTATGTCAGGTATTTTGACAATTTTTATATCTTCCTACTTTTGTATGTGGATGATATGCTTATTACAGGGGCTAGCATTGATGAGATTAATAATCTGAAGGAGCAGATGTCAAAGCACTTTGCAATAAAGGATTTAAGAGCGGCAAAGCAAATCTTTAGTGTGAGAATTGTCAGAGATAGAGTCAAAGGCATGTTGAGACTCTCTCGGGCTGAGTATGTGAAAAATGTACTTAATCGGTTCGACATGGATAAGGCCAAACCAGTTTGCACAACCCACCCTTGAGAAGTCACTTCAGACTCAACCAGAATCAGTCACCCAAGTCAGAAGAGGAATGAGATTACATGAGTAAGATTCCTTCGGCTTCAATTATCGATTCACTCATGTATGATATTGTTTGGACCAAACTGGATATTGCCCATACAGTGGGAGTTGTTAGTAGATATATGAGTAATCCATGAAAGGAACATTGAGAAGCAGTGAAGTGGATCTTGGGGTACCTAAGAGGCTCTTCAGAAACTTGCTTGTGTTTCTCAAGAAAGAGTTTAAGGGTACAGGGTTATGTTGATGCTGATCTAGCTGGAGACATTGATACCAGAAGAAGTACTACACACTATATTTATACTATTAATAGCACTGCAGCATCATAGGGCTCTAATCAGTAGAAGACAATTTCGTTGTCTACTACAGAAGCTGAGTATATAGCAGTGTCAGAGGCTGCAAATGAGATGATATGGCTACAGAGCTTCTTGGAAGAATTGGGCAAAAAAATCAAAAAGGCGTTCTTTACAGTGATAGTCAGAGCGTCATATTCCTTGCCAGAAATCCAGCATTTTAGTCTAGGACCAAGAACATGCAGATCAGGTATCACTTAATACGATCATTGTTGGATGACGGACAGTTATTGCTTGAGAAAATTTGTAGAAGTCAGAAAACTGCTGATATGTTGATTAAGGGTGTTACTCTTGAGAAACCAAAGTTGTGTGCAGCTTCAGTTAATCTTCTAGCTTGAAGACAAGTCTTGAGTTACAGAGGTGGAGGATATCACGTTTGAAGAAAAGGACAACTCCGCCAGTTGAGGATATTAGTATGAGGAGGAATAACGATGTTGACAATGTATTAGTCTTCAGATGGGAGATTTGTTGTGTGTGGGAGATAGTTGCATGAAAATAAAAAAAATGTGTGTGCTTATTGATCACAAAAGAAGAAAAGCCTCTCATTAGATTCGTGAGTTTTCTTATTGGGCCGAATTAATTGCAATTGTTTTTGCATTAAAAAAGATTAACAAGGTAGCTTCTCCAAATAACTTCTTCTTTTGTTGTAATAGCTTGTGTGTTGACTTATGTGCAAAAACAAGGGGGAGCTGCAGGCTTTGCTTTTCTCTGAAATTCCTTCTTCTCCTTTTGTGGAAACGTGGCTTACGACAGAGAGAGAAGAGATAAAACTAAGAAGAAGTCTCTGCTCCTTGCGTGTTGTCTTCGACGTGAAGCAAACCGAAGAAGGAAATACAAATTTTGTAATTCCTTGAAGTTGAGATAAGTGTTTCTTGTAAGTCGAGACGATCGACTGGTGTAAATTTTTCAAGTAATAAAATGCTCTGCAATTCCGTGGATGTAGGCAAAATTTGTCGAACCACGTAAATCTGTATATTCTGCTGTTGTTTTGTCTGGTGTGAATTTCCTCGCTCTATTTTTACCCCGCCGTCGATCGTTTTATTTCATATGTACCACAACAGCCATATCAACAGAATTCTATTGCAGCTCGCTCCAATAAAAAATTAGCTACAAAGTTATATGGGTCATTCGCCATTATGCAATAAATCAATCCGGTAGATTAAAAACTAGAATTACAGGTTGAAAGTTGTATCCACCCTGTACTTCGTTTATCAGTTTTAAAAGGTGTCGAAGGAAATCAATCAACTTTTTTACATAGTTTACCTCATCTAATTTGGAACGATTGACCATTGTTGATTCCAAAAGCTATTCTGGCTACTCCTTGGAAGTAGTATAGAGGCCATAACCAATTCCAAGTCTCCGTTTAGTGATTCAAAAAAATCTGAAGTTGCATGGGAGTTGTTCACTTCAATGGTTCGAATATATCATAATCTTAACCTTGAGGACAAGGTTCACCTGATGGAGAAGGGGGTGTTACAACATTTCCAATAGGGCAACGTCAAGCAGTTGTATTGGAGCATAATGCAAAGTGGCTGGACAAACAAGAAGAACAAGCAACAAAAGAGAATTCAACAGAGATTCAAAGGGAAGGTTTTCAAAGAAACATATATATTCCAGGTTGACTTCAAAAGATTGTATGAGAGCTGTTCAAACGGACTTTAAGTATGCTGATAGAAGTATACAAATAAATATTTTCTGTTATAATTCTTGTATTAGGAAGTTCAAAATATATGCATTGTAACTATATAAATAGAACAGGAAAGGAAATACAAAGGGATAAGAAAGTTTTCTCAATATTTTTCTCTTGTAACTCTCGAAGGACTTCTGATTCGTTCTTGAGGAGAACGCATCACATACATTTTATTCATTAAATATTTCCTACATTTAGGACAAGTTACACACACACACACACATATCTATTACGCAAAACGAGGATAAGCATTGAAACTCACAAAAATACAAAGACAAAAACATAGATTCAGGAAGCTCCTCAACACCAATCAGTCACTTTGAAATTGGATTAAAACAAAACAGAAAATTTCTTTGATAACTGCTGCGAGCTAGAGGACCATCTCTATTTTAAGGAGCTATGGATAAATAAGATTTTAAATAAGAGTTGGACAGAGTTTGCATAAAGGAAATTTGAAGATAAAAGTTATATCGCAAGAATAACTTCTTTTGTTCCAATAAAGCAACTGCATAAATATGCATTTTTGGTCCAGAATTGACTCAAATTAGGTGCTGAGGGGGCATATATCAATCGACCTCTATAATGGTATCCAAATGGTTGATAAAGAACAAAATAATCAGAATTCAGGTCATAATTATATTAAAATAGGGAGGTTAGCACAAGGTGTGTAAAGGCCAAAAAGTACTCTTAATTCTAACAGTATATTCAATGATATTACAATCACATGTTCAATCCTTCAAGTATCATAAAATAGGAGCAATAATAGCAAAACATTCCGCATAGTGATCACTGATCAGCACTAAAAGGTGAGGTCCTTTGTTCGCCAACTAGATGCAGAACATGGCTTCTTTAATGGTGCACACATTTATTTTTTTTTTCCAGTGACCTTATGATCCATCAAGAGTTACGATCACAATGACATCAATATTAATTAAATTAATGAAGGATTTACATGCACACCACTCAATTTTATGTATTTACATATCAACACCTGAACTTCAATTTTTAGGTATATACCACATTATCCATGCATGAAAAGTGCATTACAAAAATTAAAATAGTGATCTTTTTTATGTGATATGAAAGACTTGGGTGGTATATATATATGTAAAAAATAAATTTTGGCCATAAGATATGTAAATACAGAAATTTGGTGGTATTTAAGTAAATGCCAATAAATTAATTTGAGTTCTGCATTAAAACAAAGAAAGCAACAACAAAAATTCAGCACTGTGCAGCTTCATACGGGGTACAGTTAAGCGACGGGTTGCTGGAGAGACTTAGAGCCAGTAATATAAATTTCTGCTTTTTTCATTAAAATTAAGGTAGAAAGTCAAATAGTAGAATCATAGTAGCAGTTTCAGGGTTTGTTTAGGGTAGTTGCAGCTTTTTAAAAAGCAGTTATTAAGCTGTTGAAAAATAATATGATATCCAAAAAACTGTAGTGACTATTACAATTTTAAAAAAAAAAAATCAGGTCGCAGCTAGAAAGCTTCCACTGCACCTAGACAGGACCGGTGAAAAAATGCAGATTTCAGTGGCAATTTTTTTAAAAAACTATCAAAACGCAGTTTACCCAAACCATAAAAACCTCGCTGTTGTGCCGCACCGCCGCCCCAAATGGACTCTCAGTCTTTTAGGGGTTGTTTGGTTGCAAGTAATATTTGGTTTAAATAGGATTTTAGTAAATTCTGTAAATCTAGATTTATTAAATCCAAAAATGGCTAAATCCTGAAAACTGTTTGGATTGATATATTATTAAGTATATCCTGATAAATCCAGAGACAGTTTAACAGTTTTAGAAGAATTTAAAAAGATTTATCTGAATAAAAATCAAAAAATAAATATTAAATAAGAAAAAAATATAAATGAGTATCCCAAAATGCATAAAAAATGGCATTTACATTAATTAATAATTGATTATATAAATTAATAATTAATAACTTTTTAATTACTTGTTAAATAATAATTTAACATTAATCAATTGTAAAACAATTATATAAATTAATAATTACTTAAAATTTTATTAATAAATTTAAAAGGTAAAAATATTTTTATTCATTACTTAACTATTAAATAGTTACATTTAAGTTTATCTAATTATAAATAATTTCATAATATATAAATTAATTATTAATTATTAATTAATTAAATTAATCAATTATTTATTCAATACTTCCCCTTTCAGCCCAAAACCCTCACCTAAGTCCTCCCCGCTCCCGATTTCTCCCAAACTTCCCATCTCCGCACAACCCTCGCTTGTCTCACTCCCCATCCTAGTTTCGCTCAAAACTATCGCATTCTTGAACGAACCTTCACGATACAGTCGCCATCAGAGCTATCTAGAAAGACAACAACAAGATCGTGGCTTACAGAGACCACCGAAACTCCTAACTTTCTCATCCTTCTGCTCTACTCCTACCAGAAACCATTAAGGTAAGCTTGTTGGCGCCACTCTTTCTCTTCGCCCGTCTTGGATTTACTAAATCTGTCGATTCATGGAATTTACTAAATCTGACGATTCATGGGATTTACTAAGGGCCCATTTGGGGCAGCTTATTTGGTGCGGTGACGTTTTGAAAACGCACCTGACATATTTGGGTAAACTGCGTTTTGGCAGCTTGTGCGTTTTCAAAACGCTGAAAACACGTCGTACCTATCTAGGTGCGGTGGGAGCTTTTTGGTTGCGGTCTGGCTTTTCCAAAAAAATAAAAATATGTAATAGCCACCGCACTTAGCTTATCAGCAGATTATTCAATAAGCTACAGCTGTCCCAAACAGACCATAAATCAGCCTATTTATGGCAAATAAGCATAATTTTAGGATTTACTTAATCTCAAGATTTATGGAGATGCATTTTGTCATTTTGCATGATTTAACCTAGATCCTACGTAAATTCTGCTTAAAACGGGCTACCAAACAACCCCTTAGGGTTCCAGAGAAGTTAAGAGAGATTTGAGTTATTGTTGGCCTATTGAAATTCATAAATCAAGCAAACTGATCACCAGTAAATGGAATTCTAACTTCCAAAACAATCTTATCTATGATGAATAAGATGATGGCTCAAAACCTTGTATGGTGAGCTAAGAACACTTACAATTTAGCATATTTCATATCATGTTCTAAGGCCTCGTTTGGGGTAGTGATAGAGGTTCAATCCGCACCGCACCACTTATGTGTTTGGCAAAACAACATTTTATCTGTTTTCTCAAGAAGTTGTGACGAGAAAGATGTGTTTTACAACTTGATTTAACTAAGGGTCTGTTTGGAATAACTGTAGTTTACAAATATTTTTTTAAAAATGCAACTGTGAACCTGCCACCAGAGAAAGTTGTTGTGAAGTTGCTGCCAGGAGAAGCTATTGCAGTCTGTTTGGATAATTCAACTATGAAACTGCAGTATTGCAGCTCTCTGAAATAAAAATTGTTTTGTCCTTATAGAAAGTATGTGTTAATGCTCAACTTCAGAAACAGTTCAAACAAAACACCTGATATAAACTTCAAAATGTTACAAAAAAACATAAGTCAAAAATATTAGATCAAAAGTTATAAGTCACTTGACACAAATGAATTACAAAAAAAATTGTAATTAAAATAGGAAAAAATAAAATTATTATTATAATAGTAATCTTCATGTCCAAATGATCAAGCTTCTAGGAGAATTTTTTTTCCAAAACAACTCTCTGAACATTGTCGTTGTCTGAAGTGGATTCCTCACAGTTCTCAGTTTATCTACATATGTCATAGTTATCAGAGTCTTGTTTCTTGGACACCTAGAAAATATTCTCCTAAAACTGGGTTCTTGTTGAGACATGCATACAAAGTATTGCAAGCCGTAATGACAGTATACAATTCTAGAGTCAGTGAAATTTCTTGCACTCATATTTTAAAAAAAAGCAAAATTTAAACCTAAAACCAAAATAAAAAAAAAAAATAAAAAGAAAAAAAACAGACAAAAAACATAAAAGTACTGAAGGATATTGTTACAGTAACAATCTGAGCTCGGAGTCAATATAAAAAGAGTAAAATGTCATAAGCAAAATGATGAACCCATAAAAAAGGTCTTGGTCGCCTTAAAGCCCTTAATACCAAATCATACATAGCGTCAAGCATAGTTGTAATAAGGTCATCTAAAAGAGCCCCTCAAGTCATATGGCTCATCACATACCTCATAAAAATAAAAATAAAAAACCCATAGTTGCCCTTAAGGCCATCCAGGTGCGAGCAAAGTAAACATGTTATTAACAATAAAAAAAATTGTGGACGAAATCATAACATGTTCATAATGGGAGCACCTAGAGCATATTCATAATTTAATTAAAAAAACCAATAAAATTTCATCAATTAAATATGAATTGCATTAACCAATATAGTTTTATCCAACTCAATGAAAAAAATTAAAAGGCATCTCAAAAGTCATTCATGTTCCATCAATTAATCAGTTATATGTATTTGGCCTACTCACTAAGACAACGGTGATTTGTTCTCTCAACTGAATCATCTCCTGAACACCCTTATCTCAACACCCAAATCTTCTTCCAATATTGGTTGTCATGTATGATATTTGAATGCTTCAACGGGTATGCACGTGGGATCCTCATCTAAGATCCCGAAGTCCACATCATCTTAAGATGAATGTTTGCGAATGAAATCATGCAGTTACCGTTGCTACAATTATTTTGACTTGCTTCTTGAATGAAATGTTGTAATATCTCAGAGTATGACTCATTTTTTTAATACACCAAATGCTCTCTCAATTGCACTGTTGCGCTTGAAATCTGGAATGTGATACATCGTGTTGTGAAAAAGCTTTCAAAAAACATGTTGCATGGGATGAGATACCCAACATCGACAAGGAAATACTTCCCTGTAAGTAAGCAATATAAGAACAAATAACCACAACTATGTTTAGAATAAATGGATTAATTAAACTGACCAGAAGACACCAATGAGAATTTATAATCAAGCCTCCGAGTTGCATATTTGAAGATGTGACTATCATGAGCACAACATTTTCATCCGGTCATTACAAAGGTAAAACACATACATAAGAACTAAGTCACATGTATGTAAAGCTTCCAAATATATGTTAAAATATCACCATTCAACTATAAAGCCATCAACTGAAAATAAAACAAAAAAAATCCCACCGACTCCAAAGCAAACCCCACAATATTTCGTAAGAAAACCTACTAAGCTCTTATGTATCTGCATAAATAGCACAAAACACTAAGGTATTTGCATATCTTTAATATCACAAAACACATCTCTCATATACTTACAAACATAACACACAATTCTTAGGTATTTACAAATCTCACACCAAAACTTTCATCTTCACGCACATACCACTGGAATCATTAATAGTAAGTATAAAAGTGAAATTTCCAAAACTAAAATATACATTGTCATTCCAATGTAAGGTCTCATGTATGTAGACTTTAACTGATAAGTGTTAGACATGTAAATACATGAGAATTGAGTCGTTTGTAAGTAAAATTTTCAAAATATATGTTAAACTGCCACAATCCCATCTAAATTCGGCAACTTTAACTACAACGACAACAATCCCACCGAATTTGGGTGCACAGAGTTCTTATGTATTTACAAAGCTCACACCTAAATTCTCTCCATTACACACATAAATTCAAATCATAGAATGATTGCAATACTAACACCTTCAACCAAAACCAAAGCACTCCTTCCGAAACCATGGCAAGCCCACAAAATTGTTGATGCGAGGCAACTCTTGAATATGAACAACAAATCAAAAGGCTATAAAACTACTAAGTTCTCATGCATTTACATACAAAGCACAAAACTTTTATGTATTCACATATCCTTAATTTCACAGCACACACATATATACATACCACACAATTCTTGGGAATTTACAAAATCTCACACCTCAACATTCATCTTGACACAAATCTCATACCTAAACTATAAAAGTGAAATTGTCAAAACTGAAATATACATTTAACCAAAACTAGAACACTCCCGCCGAAACCATATCAAACTCACAAAATTGTTGATGTGAGGCAAATCTTGAATTTGAACCATAAATCAAAAAGCTGTAAAACCATTCATTTCTTTGGCATTTACATCATAGCACAAAACTCTTATGTATTCACGTATCTTTAATATCACAGAACACACTTACATGCATACCACAGAATTCTTAAGAATTTACAAATTTCACACCAACTTTCATCTTTACACATAATAAAAGAAATACACCTTTAACCAAAACCATAAAACTCCCACCGAAAGCATTAACATACATAGCACAAAACTCTTATGTGTTCACATATAACAAATATCATAACACACCTATTTGCACACCACACAATTCTCATTAACCTATTAGAAATCTCATACTGAAACTTTTAAAAATCTCCTTCGCGTCGTTCCATAAACCCTCATTCTGACGATGAGATTTTCCCAGAAGCGACGCAAACAAAGCTCCTCAAACAAACCCTTATGTTTTTTATGAAGCAGGAATCAGTGAAACACCCTCCTCCCCAAACAGAAAAAAATATTACATCAGGACTGCGCATGCAGAGCTGCTTGCGGAGTCCAATCTCGAGCTGACACGTGGAAGGTTGACGGTCACCTACATAAAAAATGAAAAAAAAAACAAAAGCGCGCGACCCGACCCTACCGATGCGTTACTTACCGATGTGTTATAAGAATATTTCATCGTGTTATGTATATTTCTCCGCGTTCCATAACCTTACCCATGTGTTATAAGAAATTATTTTTTTGTTATTTATCATTGCCGCCGTGTAATAGAAATATTGTACACATTATTCTAAATAATTTTTGCATTATTCATGTGTTATTGGTGTGTTATTAAGGTGATTTTGAGATGTTATTGTTCTTTAAACAACAATATCAACTCAAAATCACATATATAACACATGAATAACACATCAGTAAAGTTTCATCTTGTCATTAGATTATATCATCTCAATAACACATCAATAACACATGAATAACACACCAATAACATATTAAAAACAGTAACTGAGGTGCTTTTGAGATGTTAATATTCTTGAAACAACAATACCAACTCAAAATCACTTTCATAACACATGAACATCACAACAGTATAAATTTACATCTTGTCATTGGATTGTATCACATCAATAATACATGAATAACACACCAATAACACATTAAAAACAGTGACTGAGGTGATTTTGAGACATTATTGTTCTTTAAACAGTAATATTAACTCAAAATCACTTTCATAACACATTAATATCACATCAATAAAAAAATTTTATGTTGTCATTCGATTAAATCGGCTCAATAACACAACAATAACACATAAATAACACGAAAAATATTCAGAATAACACGAGAAAATATTCTTATGCGATGAAATATTTCTATAACGCATCGGTCGGGCGAGGTCACGAGTTTTCGTTCTTTTTCTTCATCTTTTATGTAGGTGGGGTCTTACACATGTCAACTCGAGATTGGACTCCGCAAGCAGCTCTACATGCGGAGTCCTGATGCAATATTTTTCCCCAAACAGGCCCTAAGTGCGGCAACTACCATAAAGCTGCGGTACTTTTTTAAAAAAAAAGAAAAAAATTTAATAGTCACGCAGCTTCTTTCTTCCATGGCAACTTCACACTCGTTTCTCTAATCTGTTGCAGCGGCACCAAACAAACCCTGAATTTTTTATATTTACGTTAGATCAAAAATATCACTATTATTAATTATCTAAAGCAAAATACTCAAAGATATTTTTTTCATGCATATATTTTTAATATGATTTACTTATTAAAAGATTAAATAAATAAATATAAGGGGTTAGCATAAACATATTCTAATAATGTCACCAAAATAGAATTAATAAATAAATTAGATGAGAATTGACAGCATTTCTACAACTCTTAAACGCAATTGTGAGAGGTCCAATAAAAATTTATTTGGTATTAGAAAAGAGGCAAACATGCAAATTACAAATAATAAGGTATAGGCATATTTCTAAAATTTATGCATATACGTAAAATGAACACAGAAAAGACAGTGAAATATATGTCCTTTTCTTAAACATCTTCTACAGATAATTGATAATACACTTCATAACACGATATTTCACCCTTCCCCTTTACATGTTCATTAATGATCTGTTTACCAAGCCCACTCCAGAAAGAAAAAACAATTTTCTACAACCAATCATGAATCAGCTCAAAAATGAAGCAAGAAAAAAGTTGACAGCACTTTGTTTTATATAGCAAATTCTTTTGCAGGACATCTAGTTCCCAAATAATCATTCTATACTTCAAGGGAAAGAAGAACAGCAGCTAGGGCATCGTACCAATCCATTCTCGTTGCACTCCTCACACCGCCGCATCCTCCCTTCCTCCTCCACAAACACCTTCCGGCTCCCACTGCAATTCCCGCATGGCACGAACCGAAAGCCGCCGCAATCCCCGCATACGAATGATGGATCCTGCCGGGGAACCCCCTCAAGCAATCTCGCCATCTCTCCAGACTCGTGCAGCTGCCGCAATTCCTCCGCATCGCCGATGTGGCGACCGCACACGAAAACCTGAGGTAGAGACACCGGCTTCCCTTTCCAGCCAATCAGCCCCTGGAGCTCGCCCCGATACGCCGCGTCCATAGAGACGTCCCGCTCGTCAATCGCGACTCGGAAGCCGCGGAGGATAGCGCGAACGGCGCAGCAATCCTCGTAAGTTCGCCGGATGCCGCGTAGCGAGGTAGTGTAGACGATGACGCGTGAATCGGCAATGGGGTTACCGTCGGCTGGGTTCTTCAAGAACGGATGGGACAAGTTGCGGGCGCGGCGGTGTGATGTATGGTGGTAGGTGAGGGATCGCGGGAGGATGAAGACATTCTTGGCTGCGGTGGGAGCAGAGGGGTAAGGGTCATCGATGCCATCCATTAGCATCTGTTGCTGCCTCCGGGAAGAAGATCGGGGTCATGTGGTTTCTCGTCTATATCAGGTTATTAGTTGCAGAAAATGCTTGATTCAGAAGTGCGGGGCTCGAGGAATGCGTGAGCTGGAAGAGAGGACTTGGCTTTGAACGTAGAAAGAGAGAGAGAACGGGCTTGATGTCACCTTTTTAATAAAAATAAATTAAATAATTTAATCTATGGTGGGATCAGATTTTTGGCCTTTTTGGCACACTTAGCTTATTGAAAAATCTGTTGATAAATTTAATGTAGTAGTTATTTATTTTTTTTATTTTTTTTTTGAAAAATTCACACCGCTGTCAGAAAGCTGTCATAGCATCTAAATAGACGTTGTATGAAAACACTGTTTTCAGCATTTTGAAAACGCATAAGCCGCCAAAATGCAGTTTACCCAAACAGGTCAGACGCGTTTTCAAAACGCCACCGCACCAAATAAGCTGCCCCAAATAGACACTATATTGTATGGTGATTGGAATCCTGATATATTTTTATATTTGAAATCGTGATATAATATTTTTTCATGAGTGGGACTTAAAGTAATTATGATATTTATAAGCTTAATATTTTTATCTAATTCCTTGGGATTTATTCTTTTATTTGACATGTGCCAACATATTTAATTTATCAAAGTTATTATATAGAGTTAGTTTTTATTATTGATTTCAATCTATCACATTTACTTGATGTCTTAGAAAGAAAAATAGTTTCATGATTAATAATTTTATTTTTCATAATAATATGAAATATTTTTTACTTTGCCTAAATTTAATTGTTATCTTGCTGCTTCTTTATTTAGATAATTTTATGGATGAGTCTAAAATTATATGGAGACATTCCAAATTTAATTTTTATTTGGTTAAATAATGTATTCCTCATTATAGATATATTTAGTTTAATTCTAACTCTAATATTTATTCTTTTTGAAAGATCTTTCTAAGGTAGTTAAATTTAGGAGATGTTTAACCTACCAGGATTTCTTTTTTTTTTTATCATTGTTGTGTGCTAGAAATTTCACAGTGGTAGAGTAATAATTTATCGCAGCGTTTATAGATAAGAAAAACTGTGAAAGGAGACACCATAAATTTTACGTGAAAAATCCTAAAAGAGAAAAAAATTATGAGACGTAGCCCAGTCAAATTAATTCACTATATGTTTTTAAGTACAAAGGTATCGCGTTCTCTCACAATGGAGAGAAAATGTTACGATTTTATATTTAATACTATAATTGTATTTATATATCTCAAAAAATATAAGTGTTAGGAAATTCAACAACAATTGTATTCTTGTTTCAACTGTAGCCAGTACTGATCACCGACAGCCGGTGGTCGGTTGAGACAGATGGTGACGGCGGGTGGTAGTTGATAGTGGCCAGCGACAATAAACTCAATTGATCGTTAATAGTCGGTGGCTACGGAGGTCGGTGGTTACTTGTCGGGGCCTTCTTTACAAAAATTGACTCTGAAATTTCACTTCGTCTTCTCCCACTCTTCCTTTAACTGATGAGAGACGGCATATTTATAGCTTTTTGGGAAGCTGAGTTTTGGTTTTTTGGTACATAACTCCCCTAACCACCTTGTTGAATGCTCAATGCTTATTCCCCTTGATAAAAAGTGATCTTTTAAGGATTTTTCGTGTCTTAGTTTTAATGAATTTGAGCGATCTTAGGCTCGATAAAAAAATCATCGAGATGCTTGATTTTACTATAAGTATATCAAATTTGGAGTTCATTTAACAATTTAATTAACGAATTAAAATCTATAATTGTTCTTCGATTGTTTGATCCAGACATGATTTTACTTGAATTTAACAAATTTTGAGTAGTTGGATTTGTCTGTTTTAGAAACTCAGTTTAATTATAAATTTGATTAAATCATAACTTTGATGAATTTTAACTTGAAAAGTTTATTCCTACAAAAGGCATTGAAAATCTTGCTCTATGACAAAATTTTATTGGCGACACATCAATTGCTGCTATATTTTTTACCGATGTTGCTTGTGTCATTTAAAAACACGAGCCAATGAAAAAAAATCATCATAATTTAAGATATTCCAGAAATTCACATATTAGAATATTTCAACATTTCAAATTATCCTCGTTTACCCATAGATGCCACATGGAGTTTTGAAAATGCCAAAATTGAGTCTACAATCTTGCAAATTAGTGAAATAAACACGTGTGGAAAAATTTGTTATTCATGTTGTTATTATCACTATTAGTGTGCCTTGACATTGGCGTCCTGTGGTGAGAGACATATGGGCGTGTATAAGCGTGTATGCTCGAGTGCATGTATACAACCTTGATAGCAAATGAGCATAATATTGTGCTCGAGAAAATAACAATTTCACGTGTGAGAATGAGTGCAAGCGGGGGTGTAATAGCTTGCATGGGGGGTGCGTAGGTGCGTCGCTGAGGCACATGTGGGCATGCTCATGCCCCCATGGGTAAGAGCATGCTCACATGCATACCCATGAGTTGTGGGTAGAGATGTGGGTGTGTTTGTGTGAGGGAAGTGTGTGCGTGTGTGGGTAGGCACGAGTGGGCTAGCGCATGTGGGATGGTGCATGCGGGCAAGTGTGTGTCCCGACAGGATGACAAGTGCACCCGCGAGCAAGCACATGGGAGTTATTGCGTAACTGTTCACAAGCGCTTAACGATTTGTGAACTATTCTCAAGCATTGGTTTTGTCGCGTGTGCAGCCACAGCTGCACTCTTGTGTGCTTGTGTGCCCCATGTGTGCTTGGTCGTGTGCACACTCGTTACAACTGAACAAACATTCAAATTTTTAGTTCTTCGATCAGCTAGAAGGTTTTCGATCGGCCTCCATGAGAAAATTCTCGGTAAAAGCCCTTTTATTGTTAAGTTAAAATTGGATCAACAGACAGTTAGTGTATCACTACAATCTTACAATCCCGAAATCATTTGAGAAAGCTGGTTGTAGCTAACTGTCCCTCGGATTAGTTGCCTCCTGTTCTTTCGTTTGGCTGAGCTTTCGTTTGGTTGGCTCGTGGTTCTTACCGATGAGAATAACACTTGATGTCTTCATCTTTTGACTCATGATGTAATTTTTTGGTTTCAACTCAATGAAATCCGTTGAATTTTCTCAATATTTATGCAATCGTATTTTTTATGTACAAACATGATAACAATTATAATTTTTTTAAGGTCATAAACATAGAATGACAAAAATTGGAGAGCTTGTGTACTTTTCTTCAAGTCTTTTATGAGGTTGAATGCTTATTTTGAGCCACCAAAACTGATACAATAAATATTTATTTTTACGGTGTATGGAAAATTCAAATCAATTTGTTGAACTATATTGCATGGCCTCTGCATTTCATAACACATATGGTTATAAGTTTGAAAAAAATAAGTATTGGTTTGAATAATTTATAGCTCTATTATGCTCTTGTTTTGTTTCCAAGATAGAAGCTTGATTATTTGAAGTTTTGTAATTTAACTTTTATGAAGATAATAAGTATTTTCATGTATAGAAAATAAGGGATTTGTTTTGTTGTTTGTTCGAGCATTAAGAGACAACGAATGTGAACAATATTCAACATAAGTTGGTCATACGAATGATTTATTCAAACTTTGCAACGCTCCAACCATTACATTTACATAATACTTAATGAGGAAGTGAAGAGAGAGCACAAGAAAGTCACAACTTGATCTTTATGTGGTAGAGCCAATGTTACATAGATACTTAGATATGATATTTTAGATTATTGAAGCAAGTCCACAACAACATTACTTGAAATAACATCCATAGATAGGAATGTTTTATTAATTCATGTATCGACTATAGCTTACGAGACCGTCTTTCAATATCAGTGAAAAAATAATCAATCCAACACAATGCACACTAAACTCAACGAAGATTCAAGCATTGGCGTGTTATGAGGAATAGTTACGTGCTCGAATTTTTTTGCTAGTATTCGATCACTAATTTTTTTTTATATAAAATTATGATATAATTTTGTGGCAAAATTTTACAAAAATTAATATGCAAGGGGGTCAAAGTCTATTATAATCGAGTATTAACGATAAAGATGACACTAGTAATGAGGAAATCCATGCTAAAGTTTATAATAGTAAAATTTTTGTAGTACATGAGATAAATAGATAGAAAAAAAGATTGATTTTAGGTCATTTTATATTTTATGATGAATTTGCTTTATTTATGTTTGCTTGAATGTACATAATGAGTATTATATAATTGCATCTCATTTTAGTGATTTTCTTGACCATTTGATTGATGAAATCAAAGTGGAATCATAGTTCTAGTTATTCATTTAATTTTCCTTGTATTATTTCATCATTGTGTTTTTAATTTTGATTTCATAAATCATTAAAGTAAAATTTGAAGTTTAATGTTATTATGCGTAGTGACAAATTTGATGTTGGCAGGATATCATGTTCTTCATTCGTGTTGATTTTAGTCAATATTTTGTTAAATCATAGTGCTATGTTCTTCAATTATGTCGTGCGTAGACATGTTGATGATATCCAAACTTAGCTACCAGTGTCACAACCTGAGAATTTGCTCGTGTATTGAGTTTGAAACTTGTCAAAAAAAATTTCATTTTTTATAGTATGAAAATCTCTAATATTCATTCAAAAATATTATTTTCATTACAATAATCATGTAGTTTAATTTATAGGTTGCATGTTGTTTAACTGCAATGACTTTATATCTTGAGTGAGATATGCTTGAGATTGGGTAGACTTTAGATTGCACTGCATTTTTTCATTAATTTCCATTATTGGTTATAAGCCTACCGCTCATATTTGTCCTGCTAAACTCATCATATAGAGTTTGTTAAATGTAGAATTTCATCGATCAACTCATTTTTTTAAAAAAATACATGTTTTATTAATGTGACAAAAATTTAATTTTAAATGTTTTAATTGCAAAAATAAAAAAAATGACTTTTTTTTTAAGATTTGTGGGCTAGCCATACCCACTTAGTGGAAAAATTATTCCATGCGTACGAAGATGCGGTGTCTGATCCTGACCGTAAATCAGGTGATCTACGGTCATGATGTATTTCGGTGGGCCCCACCTAATTTTTTTTTAAAATGAAATATATCCTGACGGTAGATCACTGTTATCTAACGTCAGAATCAGACACTGGATGCAGAGATGCATGCGGCGTCCGTATGTAATAATTTTTCCACTTAGTGGGTGTGTCTGGTTATGAAAAGTTAATAGAAACCGATCTCAAATTTGGGCTGAGCTTATTTTCACTATTCGAAGCCCGCATGAGTAGGGCTATCAAAACGGCTCGTTTTTTGCGAACAGCTCGTGTTCGGCTCGTTCGCTAAGTTAACGAGCCGAACACGAACAACATGTACAAATATTTGTTCGTTCGTGTTCGGCTCATTTTAGATCGATATACTTTTAATCATATATATATATATATATATATATATATATATATATATATATATATATATATATATATATATATATATATTTGAATATGATGTACATGATAAATTTAATTTAAAAAGTTAAATATGTTTGAAAATGAATTACATGTGATTATATATATTATCTTTATTATTTAGGGTTATTGATTTAGTATATACAGAAAAAAATCAAACTAAATCGAATATTTTTTATGATTCGGTTAAATTTTAAAATTAGCAGTTTGAATATTGCTTTAAAATATAAAAAATATTTGATTTTTTTATTATTAGATTATTTGGCGATTAAAAAAATTTGGTTGAATAAAAAACAGAAATAATAATAAGATAAATATAAAATTTAATTAACTTTCTCATTTCTATTTTTTATTTATGGCTTTCTGTACCTTGTACTTGCTACCCATTGCTTGGCTCAGGATGCTTGGCCTGTCCTTATTGGTTGAATTTGAAATCAACGGCAACATTAGTTTTAAAGTTGTTATAATGTATTATTAACTTGAGGATCCACATGTTGGTAGGGCTGTAAATGAGCCGAAGAAGAGCGAGCACGTGCTCTGCACGTGTTCGGCTCGCTTATATTTCGAGCTCACAAAATGTGTTCGTGTTCGCCAAACACGAGCCGTTCACGAACAAAGAGTCGTTTTGACAAACCTAATAACGTAGCCTTAAGATGTTAAGAATTGAGACAAGATTTAAAAATTATTTTTTATATTAAAACATCATTTGAATCTAATTTAATAATTTTTATTCTATTTTCTTAATTAATACTTTTAATTGATTATAAATTTTTGTAGGCTTGTGGTCAAATATATATATATATTTGATTAGTAGTATTTAGAGTCAAAACGAGCCGAACACAAACGAACAAATCTTTGTTCGTGGTGTTAGTGCTCGGCTCTTTAACTTAGTGAACGAGCCGAACACGAGCTATTCACGAACAACGAACCGTTTTGACAGCCTTACATGTTGGCACAATTTTGGGCATTTGCATTTGCTTTTGAATTAGGGCTCGCAAAATTGTCATTTACGGTCAATAATTTACACGGCACGATATGTTTTAGGTAGCTTATACTCTCTATTTTATTCTTCTCTTTCATATTAGACATAAGAGTTTCTAAATCTATCTTTCACATACAAATTAGTATTCAGGGCATTTACTCCCATAAATTTTTTGTGACATTCCAAACTATGAGAGTTTTTGTTGTTTGTCTTTCATTTTTTAG
>NEWO01000931.1:41351-107799 GCA_003013225.1 Phalaenopsis aphrodite
ACAAACCTTCGGTACAAGTAGATCTCTTTAAAATCAGCACTAGCATATTTTTAGCTCACATTTATATAATTTCAAATATGTTTATTGCTTTCAAATTATATAGTATACATAATTCACTGCTAGTAATTTTAATTTAATCAAAGTCAAAAAAAAAAAAATAACGAAATTATTATTTAGATTTGTCCCCGCTGAATAAATTTTTAAATGTAAAAAAAATAAATTTTTTAAATTTTATAATCCTAATAATTCAAACAAATTATATGCACACCCCTAAACAAGCTAAACTTGCAAATCTAATTTTACTTAGATTAGAATCCGAGGATATCAAGCGCCGAACACGAGTTGAGTTCCACTCCCTACCCGAGGAGTCTTCCGCCGCCTCTACTCGTCCTTATTCAGCTGTTTCGTACCGTTCTCTTGAATTTAGGGTTAGGGCTTTGGGAGGGTTCGCAAATGGCAATGGCGTATGGCGAGCAGCAGCAGGGACCTCCCATGCGGCAGCCCTCCGCTTCCTCGAGTAATATGCCGGCCGACTACCCACAGGCGCACCCTCCGCCTCTATTCGACGGTAAGTGCCTAGAAACAGGAAAGTGGAGTTCTTTCGCCTTTTCTTTTAGCTATCCCATTTGTTGCACGCAGGACTACAAATGGTGTGTTTCGTTCACCATTTTGTGTATGTGTGGTTTGGTTTATCAAAGCACGCTGTAGTTGTTGTTTTGTACATCTTGTTCTTTGTTTTGCTTTGTTTTATACTGAAATCATGTAAACAGTACAATATTTAGTTGGTTACTCGCCGATGGCACATCGCCCTTCTGAATATTTAAATGATTGTTTGTATTTCACTACTCTGGAATGGATTATTTTTGGTTCAATTCTTGATTAAAGTGTCCATTTGGCCTAATTTTTTTTTTTGTTCCAGAGAAATCTGCTGTTCATATATCAATAACTGTCCGTATATGGGCATTACTTTATTTTTTGTAAAAATGTTGGTAGCTGTGAACTTTACGTGCAGTACAGTCATTTAATATGATACTTGAATTGCAGCTCATGGAGACAATTTTGCTGCTAAGAGAATGAGAAAGCTTGTTCAGCGGCGAGCTGTTGATTATACCAGCACTGTTGTGAGATATATTCAGGTGAATATATCTTTATTATAGGTTTTGAAACAAATCTAATACACTTCATTGGCTCTTTATTAGATATTAAACACGCTTCTTGATATTGAGGGGGCTATCATGCCTAATATAAGAAGCTTGCTGCATTTTTTTAGGAATAGGATTTGAAAAATCATCCACTTTTAACATAGGTTTTCCAACTGTCAACGAGTTGATGAATATTGTTTGCACTCCCAACATTTATTTTAAAATAAAATTTAGGCCTCTTTTGGAGATACTGGATGTTATGGGGTTTTTAACAGAAATTTATGAGTAATTTTCTTTTTCAAGGATTGTTTGTCAAATCATATGCTTTTCTTGGTCTTTTAGTTTATCTTAATGAAATTTCTATGTTTAAAACCAATTTTCACTGCACTTTACAATAATTTGAACAAAATCATTTCAATGAGACTTAAAATATTATTTAAATCATGATACACACTATTTCATTTCTTTAATTGGTGAAAATTTGAGGCCAATATAATGTTGAAAGTTAGTATTTGATGGTGTCCATTCAACCTACAATTGAGTTTAGCTGTAGCATAACCACTGAGTGCTTGTTTTTTCTTTATTTATGTTAATTTATCCTTGTTTGGATCACTGAAAAATGTCATGGAGGACATGTCTTTTCCATTTAGGATGATTTTAGTAATTTTTCCCCTGAGGAAGCATTGTCATTAGAATTGAGGTATACTATTGTAAATAGTGATAATTAACGAATTTGGAGTTTTTATACTTGCATGAATATTTATGCATTTTTTTTTCTCTTCGTTGAGGATCATGTGATGCAAACCTTGTGGCATGATATTTTGGTAATGCTTTGGATGGTTAGTGAATTAATATCCTTTCATCTCCTTAATAATTTGACACCATTACATCCGTTGAGTGATTAGATTTGAACCTATTTCATGTGTTGTGTTATGCGATGTCTCGTCATTTATATATGGTTTGACAAATCAAACACTCTTTAACTACGCTACCACGCAGTACATCAAGTAGCGAAAGAGGTGGCTCTTTGCATCAAAGATTTCTTAATGAAAACCATGCCAATTACTTTTTACACATTTATATTATATCATTTAGAGATAAGGCACTTTATGTCACGTGTTGTTCTAATTTTTCCTTAACTTTTCTTTTAGATTTGTTATTCAATCCTATTGTTTTTAGGTGAATTCCTGAACTGATAAATTTGCTCTACAACCTCTATCATTTTACCATACATCAATTGGCTAAGGAGTTGGCCTCTTGCATGAAAGAGATCTTGATAAATCTATGAAAATTGATTTTTCTTACTCTTACATGATATCCTTTATAGATAAGGTACTTTATGGCTTGTGTTATTCATCTTCTTCATTAATTTTCTTTTAAATTTACGACACAACCATTATTATTTTTAGGTGAATTCCTTAACTGATAAACACTACTGTTGGCCCCATATTGAATCCACCAAACTCCTTTAACTCTTTTATTTATCTACCTTTCAAACAAGCTTGAATAAAATTGTACTTTTTCCACCAAGCCTATTTAAATCTATAACTTTTCACGCTAATGACCATAAATCAGATACTTCCTTCAAAATTAGGCTCAGAACGTATGCCCTGTAGAAGAATAATACCTAAATAACTTGCAATACTCTATCAATCTTTATTTCGAACTAATTGTTTCCATATCTATTAGTAGCACATTTTTGCACATCCGTTGCTCATTTCTCTTTATTTTTAATACTTCTGGTATGCACACTCACTCTTTCTAACACATTAATTGAGGATGTGCTCTATTATTTTTTTATCCACTTATTCTTATATTTCTACCTCATTTTTGTTTTAAAGACCAATTCAATCAGCCAACCTAATAGTTGATTTTTAGCCTAAACAAGCCAAGCCAAGTTCTTAACCTGTCAAACAAATCCAAAATGCCAAACGCACTAGTTGAAATGATTGCACCTACCTAACTTAACATTTTTTTCCTTCGGACTTGAGCTGCAGTTATATAAATTTCGTTCTTAAATTTGTCTGCTGGCCTCCAAATTTTAATGTTTTTTTTTTCTTAGTTTGTTGATATATACATTGCATTTTGATACCCGGTGGGCATTTTGACATTTTAGTTGTTTCGATGAATCATTTCTCGTAGTTAAGATGTTAATAAATGTAGCTTTGTATTCTTTTATTGATCACAGGTTTTGCTAACTTCATTCTACTTCCTCATGGGATTTTCATATTCTTGAGATTCCTACAACATGCCTCTCAATTTTCTTTGTAGGACTAATCTTTCTCAGTACATTTTTTTCTTATATTTGGAAGGCATAAACCTCAATCAAAAGCCCATCTGCACATTTTAATTCACCCTCACGAGCTAGTTGACTTGAAGAATGTGCCAGACTTGTAGATTCTTTGGGGTGTAGTAATTTGCTTTTACTTTTCATGAACCATATAAAACGCTACTAAACATCTAAGTTGCCTTAAAATTTAATGCATGTGATATTCATTTTGTGTTGTATTTCAACTAATTTCCTGCTATATATGATAATATACCAGCAATGTTGTAAAGTCAAAGGGTTCCATGAGCATCTTTTTTTTTTTTTAAGATTTGCTTATCATCATATTTTCTAGGATAAATCAACAAAGGAAACAAAGGCACTAACTCATTTTGTTCCCACTTTATTCAGGTTCGTACTTGGCAGCGAGATGCTAGAGACAGGACAGTGCTGCAACCTACTTCTGCTGCGGCTGTAGACGTTAGTTTTTAATAGATTTTTCAGAATTTCTTTTTTATAATTACATTGTCGAAGGGGTTTTCATTATAATCCTTTGTTACGTATGTTCAAAATGCATTTATCATATTTTCTATTTTCTGAATCTTGATAATATATTTTATATTTTCTGAAGTTTGATAATAATGCAGATGTTACCAACTGTTGCTTGTGCTGATAATCCGTCCACAAGTTTTGCTGCTAAATTTGTCCATGCCTCTACCAACAAGAATAGATGTTCTATCAATAAAGTCTTGGTATGTTATTCAAATTATAGTGATCATATTTGCCAAGAAAGGATATTTTTTTATGTATTCCCCTTATTGCCAAGTTTCTGATTTACCTTCCTCCCGTTGATGTGGAAATTTTTTTTATTTTCTTCAAGTTCATGCATATAGATAGATTATTGAAGGTTTAGTCATGCATATTTATATCATCTATCATATGAGATAACCGTGTATTCATGTTTGTCTAATAGAATATTCCAATATCTTGAAGGTTTAAGTTGCTTTATGCATGCTTACTTTTTTTTCCTTCACGTAGTGAAGTTTCCTAAAACCAGTCTACAGATTGGTCTCTTTTTTCAGTCATTGTACTCTAGGGATTCTTGTCGAATACCGACGCATTCTAATTGCATTCTTATGCAATTTAAATTGAGTGCAGTGGACTCCTACAGGACGGCGTCTTATTACAGGTTCACAGAGTGGTGAATTCACACTTTGGAATGGGCAATCTTTTAATTTTGAAATGATCCTTCAGGTAAAATATTGAAACTCACTTGAATTCAGATAGAATATATTGGAATTCATTCTTTTTTGTTCCTGTGAATTTTCAGGCTCATGATAATGCAATTAAATCAATGGTGTGGAGCCACAATGAAAATTGGATGGTTACTGGCGATGATGGGGGATCAATAAAGTACCATTAATGCCTTATATAACTGATCATAGTTTGAGTTTTGCGTTATCACCCTTTGAATTCATCTGAATTTATGAGACCCTGTATTCATCTAATCGTACTTAGGTATTGGCAAAACAATATGAACAATGTGAAGTTAAACAAATCTGCACATAAAGAATCAGTTCGTGATTTAAGGTGCGTATCTGTTATTTTTTACTTGTGTATATGTTTTTTAAGGTACTTATGACCAATTATAGTTATTTTGTTTTTCAATTTGCAGTTTTTCTAGAACAGATTTAAAGTTCTGTTCCTGCTCGGATGATACTACTGTGAAGGTTTGGGACTTTGCTAGGTGTCAGGAAGAGAGATCACTAACCGGTAATGATTAAAGTTCACTCTTGGATAACAAATTTTGTTTTGGTTGTTGACTTTTTTGAAACTGCTCAAGTCAATGCTTTTTATCACCATGTCCAAAAAGTTGTCATCATCATTATCGACCATATCTTTTATGGTGCTAGCTTTTATTGATTCTTTTACTAAATATTTTTGTTGAAGATGCTGTTGGATTTGTTTCGAGTTGACCTTAAACTTTTGAGATTAAGTTCGTTATCTTATTTGCAATTTACTTATCTTCAATCAGTACCCTCACATTTTAAAGTCTCAATTTTCTTGCAATGTTGAGTTTGTTTGATGGTTCTTAGATGTTAAAATAAGAAACGTGCTATACTCTCTCAAAAAAGTATATATATAGACACACACACACACACACACAAAATTATGCCACATCATCACTTGATTAGGTGGACCATTTGACCAATAAAAGTCCAAGCTAAGTAAATGTGCATGGCACTAATCAAATTTGATTCGGCCATACAGAATAACTATAAAAAAAATGTATCCCAAATGATTATTTTGTGTAGATTTATTTGAGGAGCGTAATAATTTTTATATAATGAAATACATTATTATATTAGTTTTTGCTAGTTTAGAAGACTTGAATAAGCCAATATTTCTGACACAACATAGAATATTTTCAATGTTTATTAGTAAATCTCATCAATTTGTGGATGGACATGGTCGAATCATGGTGGCTTTATGGATATTGCAATCATTCCAGTGTATTTTACTTGACCTGGTCAACTGCCATTGTGTTTCAAAATGCGGATGTTAATCATTGGGACTTTGAATCCTGCTCTGCGTTATATTAATGATTGAAAATATTTCTTATTATAATATATTTTTAATGAAATCTATTTTTGTCCACCATAACGCTGTGGCTTAATTGCAGATACAAATTCATGATACGATGAGAGCTAAAAATAACAAAAACAAGATAATGTAAATTTAGAGGAGGGAAGGTTCAACCTGGCAATAATAGCAGAAGTTGTTACAAAGTTTGAAGCTTTTTAATTAGGTTATTTTAAATATTTAATATATTGAAAGTCTTGGAATTATATTAGATAAGATTGTGGTAAACTTATTGAAGAGTAATAGTTGGTGAAAAATATTTGTAATCTACACGGAAATTTTATTTCTAAAAAAAAGTTTTGATCCATTGACCTAGTTAAACCTTTTGTCGCATCGTTTATCCTCTGATATATTTTCCCCTTACACGTATTGATGCTTATGGGCCTATGGCATGCAATTGAGATACATGATAACATTTGATGATGCTAAAGAGCATGTTATTTAGCCGAAGAATCTTACTGATGACATGCTAGAAAATATTCTAGAGAAATAGAAAAAAGCTGAGGCTGTGTCAGCCTTAAATCCATAGACATATAAGTACCATTTTAGTATAAATATGTGCATTTATTTAAATTAGAGTTAAGGCTGTGGAACATTAGTGGATCGGCTTAGGGGTGCTCACCGACACGTCAACTCGACCCAAAACTGACAAAAAATCTTAATGTGGGTTGACCCGATTAATTTTTCAGTTAGTTTCTAGTCTAGATTCTTAGCCCATGTAATTTTCTAGATTGAGTTTAATTTAAACTACCAACCCTAAATTGATCTGCCTACCCGAAATTAATCCTTCAACTCGTAATTGATATGAACTTGACCATATTGCTGTAATTCTTTATATGAAACTGGTTATGCTTGTCTGGTTTGGGTCAGTTGGATTGAAGCCGGATAGGTTTTTTGATCCATATAATATTCGGGCCCAGTTTGAATCAAGCAATTTTAAGTCAGGTTTATTTAGACCCAATTCCAACCCACAAAACCAATTTGAAACACTTAGATAAAACTCTGAAAACACTTGCCTGTTTAAACATTATTGTATTTTAAGTGCCTTTCTTCGTTACACACTAGTCACATTTACAATAACCTAATTAGAATCCTATTTTTTGGGCTTTGTTTAGTTGAGATATTTTTTTTATTAATCCTAAGCCTAACTGGGAGAAATGACTTGGCCTCATATCATGTTGAGGCTCTATGCAGGCTCATATGGCAAAGGAAATCGTTGCTCAGACCTGCTATAAATACACTTTGTCCTGTTTTGGTTTCTACGCTAATAATCAGGTCTATACAAGAGCAAGGAAAGGGTGGTTTTTGGGGGATCCTTTTCAATGTGGGGTTATTGCATGTAATCTGGCTGCTTCTTTCCTATATATAATGTTATAACTGATACTAGTATTTTTTTTTTATTTTACTTCTCTAGTTTTCTACTTCAACATTGCACCAATTGGCTCTCATATTTTTTTATTATGTTATGAATTCTTTCCTGAAAGCGAAGAATGTCACACAACCGATCTAATATATTTGTTGGCAAAGCTAAAGTTCATTTCGGTATCTTGTGAATGGCTGAATCTACTGTTTACTGACTAATCACGAAAGGTGAAATGAGCTGTTTTCGTTAGGAAATTCTTTTGTTCAAGAGTTCTTAAATGATCCTTTATAGATTTTTTTCCCTGTATTTGGTTTTATGTTATCCCTTTTGTTTATAAAAGAAATTATTTATTTATTTATTTATTTATTTTAATGGCATCCATTTCAATATTTAAGGCAACTTTGAATAGTGTTTTGTCTGCTATTCATTCTCTAAGTGCTTCGTGGTTTTTCCTTGAGCCATTTTCTTTGTCATCCTCGATTTTTTTTTTGTTTTAGCAGCAAATTGTTTGTTTATTGGATTGCAGTTTTGTTGATATATTCTAAGTTTCCTGTGTGTGTTGAACTCAGACAGGCCATGGTTGGGATGTCAAGAGTGTTGACTGGCACCCAACAAAGTCATTACTCGTATCAGGTTCTTATCCTTAATCAAGATATTTTGTTGGAGCATTTACATACATACCATCAAATTCTTATGTATTTACATTTCTAACGCCGAAACTTTAATTATTACATTTATACCAACCAAATCTTTTATGCCACATAAAAATATCTCCATTTTAACTTCTGAAAAGTGAAATATGCCTTTTTATGCGTGGGGAAGTGGTATGCATTTAAAAGTTGAATTTTAGGTGTTAGAGATGTAAATACGAAAGAATCGAGTGATATGTATGTGAATCTTCATATTTTCTTTATTATGATATTCCGGTTTTAACCGCACTTATATGCCTTTTTTTGTCATTTTGCATGTAAAATTGATGAAACAGGTGGAAAAGACAATCTTGTGAAGCTGTGGGATGCCAAAACAGGGAAGGAGCTCTGTTCATTGTAAGTAACTTTCATCATTGTTTGGTTTACTTTGCGTGAATTCTGATTGTTAATTCATTTCTGTTTTGCAGTCATGGCCATAAAAATACTGTGTTGTGCGTCAAGTGGAATCAAAATGGAAACTGGGTTCTTACTTCGTCGAAAGATCAAATCATCAAGGTTTTCTTTCATTAACCCATTTATTGGTTTTTTGCTGCAGTTGTGCGATATGTGACTCATTGTATTCTGCTGAAGCTTTTTCTCTTTTATGGTTTCTTCTTACTTAGGTTGCATGCAAATTGAGATTAAAACATTATGAGGAGCTTGATTTATTATGTTGTGTCATATTAAAAGGGAAATTATTTTGAGGTGCTTGGGAAGAATATTATTTTTCTTTTAAATATATATTGATTAACCCATTTATTGGTTTTTTGCTGCAGTTGTGCGATATGTGGCTCATTGTATTCTGCCGAAGCTTTTCTCTTTTATGGTTTCTTCTTAGTTAGGATGCATGCAAAATGAAGTTAAAACATTATGAGGAGCTTGATTTATTATGTTGTGTCATATTAAAAGGGAAATTATTTTGAGGTGCTTGGGAAGAATATTATTTTTCTTTTATATATATATATATATATATATATAGATTAGATGGTGATAGAGTGCAACAAAGACAATTTTCCAGGATCGTCAAAAAAAAAAGTACCTTATTACAGAAAGAGATAACAAAAAGGCTTATAAAGAATCATTCTTTGTATTATGCAAATCGCAAAATTATTGATTTGGATCGTCCAACTCAAAGCTTAAGTGCATATAGGTGAGTATATGGATTTTTTAAATTGAAGTTTAGGTATTATAGATGTTAATACAGAAGAATATGAATTCTATTATCTACCATAGAATCGGGGCTCTGAATGCTCTGATCTGAATTAAATAACTTTTAGGATATATTACTTTCATTGTGTAGGATGGAAATGAGGTGTTCCATGAACATGAAAACTGCTATAGTGATGGTGTCAATTAATAATGAAGTGGCTAGCACTAAGAGGCAAGTAGGATCCCTATAACAGAGTCTGAATTTGACTATAAGTTTTGAGAATTGATCTGAATGACGAGGGAAGATCATTCGCCAAGTCGCTAAGAGATTGATTAGCAGTTTCAAATGGAAGGTGATGCACCTGATGTAGAATTTCTCAGATCAAAATGAGCCCAACAGTTTGAGAATTTATGTTCAAACATGTAGCAGGAGCAGCAGTTTGATTGGATATTTTCCTATCTTTCTTCAGTCAGTACCCAATCGATGGGGACCCAATCCAAATCTTTATCAAAATGGGGAATTCCACCGATAATCTGGCCACAATACGCCTAGAAAGATTTATTTTCATAGCATCATTCCACAAAAATAATTATAAAATAAAAGAATAAGGTTGATTGGTTGAAGTGCTGCATATAAAGTCTTGAAATTGAGATCTATACAAGAGCAACATATGTTTTTATAGGGCAATCAAAATGAGGTGACCATTTTAGCTTTTGTGAATTTATGCCCAAACATATGGCATGAGGAGCAGTGCGATGAGATATTTTCATATTTCTCATCAGTCAATGTCTAGTCAATAAGGAATCAATCCACATCTTATAAAAATGGATTGTAGCATCCAATTTCACTAATACCTAGGCCACAATAGGCCTAGTAAGATTTGTTTTCGTAGCACTCATTTATAAAGATATTTCAAAATAGAATAAAAAAATAATAAGGTAGATTGGTTGAAGTGATGCACATGAAGTTTGGAACTGAGATCTAAACAAGGACAACAAGTGATTCCATAGAGCAATCAAAATGGGGACTTTTTTAGCTTGTGTATCGAGAAGCCATTGATATAATATGAGATTCTTGAGAAAATTTTGTTATAATTTGCCTTCAAAGAAAGCCTTATGATAATATATCAAGGGCTGATTAGCCCGATAGAGTAGCCACCTTTCATCTGTAAATTAGATATTAGTTTGTGAATTACCTCCATGTTTGGAGTTCCCATAGAAAATCTGTCAATAATGGAGAATGCGATTGACCTAGCAAGCATGGATATTTCTTCATCGATGATGAGGAGAGCAGGCTTGTTTTTATAAGATCAGGGATGTTTTTGTGGCAATGGGTTAGGGAGGAATAAAATCATCTTTGATGTAAATGTTTTATAGGGCAATCCATTTTATAATCTTTTTATTCTCGGTATGAAGATTTGAGGTGAAGGCTTTAGCTCTACATACATAATGGAGAATTGTGTTATATTAGATAAGAGTGAATTGCATGAATAGCTTGAATATGAAATGATCAACTTGATGGCATTCTTCATTTCTTCTTAAGCTTATTCTTTTTTAGTTATTCAGCTTTTTTTAGTGAATATTCATGCTTCTTACATTTAAGACTTATAATAACTTAATTCTCTAACAAAACAACATTGTTAGAAACCTATGTGGGAAGCTTCATGAATTCTGCCATATCTTACATTAATTTTTGACCATAAGTTCCAAATTTACCTAATCAACTAAAAGTTTTCCTAGACATTTCTTAATTATGTCTCACAATATTTGGGTGTTTTCAATTGTAAAACTTCACTACTCTGTTTCTAATCTATGTTATTCTTTAAATATTAAAGAAGACTCCTCTTTGATGTCTTAAACAAAGTCTTGTTTGTAATAAGGTGAAAGTTTTAAGATCTAAGTTTCTAGTACCAAATTGACACTGAGGGGGTGTAAAACAATGTACAACTAGGCGTTGTAATATCAGACAACAACAAGAATTTTATGAAAATTACTTGCTAATGACTAACTAATAAAACGTATGAATTACAATATTTTGTGAAACTAAACAATCATGACTTACTTTCCAAATGGATCCTTGTGTTAAGTGTGAAGTTTTCTGCTCCAAACAATGAGAATTTGGAGCAGAGAAGTTCTGTTCATTCTCAATTTTTTGTAATATCAACCGCCACCTTGGTTTGCGGAAAAGTGGAGGCTGTTTTTATTGAAATTTTGTTTTGTTGTTGCATTTAGAAGTATTCTTGCTATAGAAAATTAGAGCTTTTCTCTAATAAACCTGCTGTCCTTCTCTGATTTGGTTAAATGATTTGTTGGGTGGCAAAAGAACGGTAATTGGTTGAATCTTGTTGCAATGAAGGAAACCTTAGAGGGTTATATTGTTAAACATAGGTTAGAATTGACTGTAAAACTGGTTGTTACTTGGAATCTGTTGCAGGAAATGAACTCATAAAGCTGGACTGCAAACATTGGATTTTGTATGAATAGGAGACTATAGGTGGGCTGAGAAAACTGTAACTCTCATATTGGATAGACACTGAAGATGATTTTTGAATGCTGGAATCACTTTTGGCCTAATTCTGGAATGAATTTTTTAACTGCCCTTTTGGATTTCTTGCTGCAAGAAATTGGCAGCAACCCCCTAAAATTGCATAGGTACAAAAACTTCAAGAACTTGATGAAACAATTGCTAATGACTGAAAAAAAAATTACAAGAATTTTTAAGGCTAAACATTCTCGAAATTTTTTTCCCAATGGATTCTCATGCAAATGTGAAGAGAATTTTATACCAATAAATGAGTACTTGGGCCAAAGACAGTCTCTATTCATTCTCAAATCTTGGTAATTTTAGCCACTAAGTAACTTGCAGGATACTAGAGCCTATCCTAGCTGAAACTCTGTTTTGTTGCTGCCTTTAGAAGAATTCTCGCAATCATAAAGTGGAGATCTGCCTCAGTAAACCTACTGTTCTTCTTCTCTGATTGGTTACATGATTTGCTGGGAGGCAGGAGGTCCATTATAGGTTGAATTTCGTTGTAAGTAAGGAACCCAAAGAGCGCTGAACTATAAAACACAGATTGGACTTGGTAGTAAATTTGTAGTTTGATTAGAATTTTCTGCGAGAAATGAACTCACAAGGGTGGCCTGTATGCAGGGGGTTTAGCTTGATTGGAAAACTACAGCTACAATTTCTATCCTTGGACAGCCGTCAGAGATGATTTTCAATTTTCAGAATCAATTTTGACAAAATCTTGGAAATTATGACCGGTGATCCTCTTGTATTAGTTTTATACCTGTGGACTTCTTGCTGCAGTAATTTTGTACAGTTCCTTGAAATTACAATTGTAGGGCCAGCATAGATTTTGGAGAAGATAAATATACTGTTGTGATCGATTGTGGCAAAACTTAGAATCTGTTGTGATTCCCTTGGCTTCTTACCTCTCCCAATTTGGGGAATCCACCTCAAAACAGGCAATCATCCTTCCAATTTAGGAAAACCCGAAATTAAACTATTCATAGAAAAAAAAAACCTGTCATAGCCTCTAAAGGAATGTATATTTATAGGCAAGTGATTTCCGGTAACAACTAGAACCCTTTATGGTATCAGAAACAAGGCAAAACAAGTCTATTGAAAATCCAGAAATTAAGAAAAATGTTTGAAATGAAAATCCCAAGAAAGGGAAGTATGCAAAAACTGAAATGAACGATGGATGCCCGTCACCTTGGTGCCACTCGAGGATACTGTAAATACTTCTTAACCCAGAAAGATACGAGAAAGGTTCTTACAACCAATCAATATGCTCTTTATTCTCAACCCACATAACACAACTTCTATTCATTGAGGCTAGACTCTCCTAATTACAACTATATCATCCTAAAACACAGATACAACAAGCTGAAATACATATACCAAGACATATAAACCGAAATAAAACTCTAGCTTTCGCGTCATTCTCCGGGGATTCGCAAGTTTCTCTCATATTGAGCAAACTCAATCTGATTCCTAATGAACAACCAACTTGGAGGACATTGAAACATGATGGAGCCGCTCTAATCTCCAGGTAGGTTATGTTTGGTGATTAAAATATCTTCTAACATTTAATCTTCAAATCTATCCTTCTTTAGAACCAAAGGGTCGGAACTGCACACGGGTTATAATACTATTTTGCCCCAAGCATTTTTGGTTTAGATTATCCGCTTGGCGTTGAAGTTCCTCGAGCTCCTTTTGAGACATCCTATATGCAGGTTTGTTTGGGATGGCCAAACCAGGCATAAAGTCAATGACATGTTGTAACTCTTTCATGAGGGCACCCTGTAGGAATCTCTACCGGAAATATGTCTTTAGACTGTTATATCAATACTTGCACTTTGGAATGAGTTGTAGGTACTCATTCAAAACCCTCTGTTATGATCGGGAAGTACCTCATAGGCAGCTGTCTCCTTGAGATCTTTCAAAAGAAATGAAGTAAAAGTTTTGATTCCAATCATCACATAAATCTCCTTCATAGGCACCAAATTGGTTTGAATTCCCCATTTGATAAAGGAATAAGTATTAGCATGCCCGTCATGAATTGTACAACACTCATATTGTCAAGGCTGACCAAGCAATATGTGACAAGCGTCCAAAGGATTTACATCACATAAAAACCCGCTCCTGAAGTTTCCGACCAATTGAAAATGACATCATGCATTGCCGATTGACTTTAATTTCAGCTCCCTTCTTGAGCCGTGTGAGTTGATAGGAATGGAAATGAGCTTGAGTAGTTAACCCAAGCTTCTCCACAATGGTTGTTGCAACCACGCCCACGCCCTCATAACTTTCACCGTCGATGATAAGGTTACTAATTGCCTGAATCGTGCAACGCATTGTAAGTATGTTATGCTGTAGCCAATCTTTATTGGAAGATTGTTTAATCCTTAGGAAGTATCTTATCACAAGTAATTCTCCTTCATCTGCCTGTAGGATTTGGCCCCTTGTTGGATTAGTATCTTCTTCTTCTAATACATCATTTTCCTTTTGATCAATTTCCTCGACCTGTGAAATAATGTATCGGTTAGAACAAGTTGAGACTATGTGACTAAACCTATGACATTTGAAACATTGTATACTAGATATTGTTCCTTCCCTCGCCGTGGTAGCAGTCCCTTGCTATTGGACAACAACTTTGTTGCTGCTTGCAGCATTTCAACCACCGGTCTGTGGTCAGAAGTGGTTTGATTTGCTGGAACCGCTCAAATCATTGGTAAGAATAAGTATTTGAGTGTTCCTACCTAATTTATGCTATTTTTCAACCTTCACCTACAAGTTAATCACGTCATGTAATGTTCAGAATCGTTGGATTTAAACCATATTAGTGATCGATGATCGTAGACCACCAAAAAACGTGCAATATTGTTCTCTTTGGGTTTAGAAAGATAACACTTCAGCCCCAACTATTCAAATTCAGTGATATATTCCTCCAAGAATAATTCTTGTTGATGTGGATTGTGAAGCTGGATGAGACTTCTTGCGTGTAATATTTGGGTAACAATTTCTTTTGCTTTTTTTTTTTCATTTAGGTCCACGACATGATCTTAAATATTCCCTCTCTTTACCAATTCCCTTTCAAGTTTTTTGAACAAAGTGAGGCGTTTTTCTTCAATATGATTGTCACTAGTTTGACAATATTCTCTTGTGACACCTTAAATTTCATGATATATTCAACCATATGTAGCCAATTGACGAATTCATTAGATCCATTGTTACGCCAAAATCAGGAATGTTAATTTTTATTTTTAAATCTGGAGCTTTCCATCAATTTTCACCCCTCAACGTACGTACAGGTTGTTCGTCACCACTAGATGCCCTTTGATGTAATGGTTTATCTTCTTCCCCGCTGACTATCTCATTTATGGATTCCAGAATATATTCAACTGTATGCAACCAATTGACTCGGACCTCACTGTTCAAAAAGCACCAATTTTGTTTGTAGATGATGAATTTCTTGTTGCAATTCTTCCAGAACTAAATCTCGAGTTGGGCAGATATTGTTCCTCTTTGGCGGCATTATTGAGAGCAGAAAGAACAAACAAATGCAGGAACAACATACTTCGAAATTTCTGGGAAAGAATTGGAATTAAGAAGGCCCAATATGGAGGAATATCAACCATCCACGACTGGACAAAAGAAACACGCGACTTGACGGCAAAGAAATGCAACAACAACAGGGAATTCTTTTAGAAATGAGCAAATTTTGGCAGTAAAATTCGTGAAACCTGGACTGCAAACCCAAGAAATCTGGACAGAAAAACCACCTGACAGCTATTGCCACCACCAAATCTAGAAAAATAGAAAGCCGATACAGAAAGGAGACTTTTGTCCCCGAATTCTGGACAAATTCTAGGCACATTTTGTCTGCAAATTCTGAACAGAAATTTGAAGAAATAAAATCTAAAAAAAATGGAAATAAAAAGGTTGAAATGCACAAGAACTCGGAGAGGGAAGAGACAACATGTGTAAGATTCGTGCTCTAATACCAAGATGATATTAGAAATAAGGTAAAATAGAAATCTATATTTATAAAAATTTAGAAACTAAAAGTTTGGAACGAAAATCCGAAGAAAGGTGAGAATTCATATGCTGAAATGAACGATGACTGATCACCATCTGCGCGCCACCCTAGGATACTAAAAACACCTCTTAACCCAGAAGGATATGAGAAAGATTTTTACAACCAATCAAAATTCTCTCTATCCTCAACCAACACAAAATTTCTATTTATAGAGGCTAGACTCTCTTAATTACAAATATGCCATTCTAAAACATAGAGGCAACAATAAATTGAAACACTTACCAGAACAGAAAGAAAAATAAAACTCTAGCTTTTGTGTCACTTTATTACTATAATACTTGTTGGAAGAAAAATAAACTAGCTTTTCTGAAAGGAGACAACGAACTGTGGGCTTTGGGGGGGACGACGAGCTGTGCGCTGCTTCGCGTTGCGGTTGCTAGGCAGAAATGCAAGCCATAGGGTCCTTATCTGCGAGCTTCAAGAAGACGACGAGCTTCAGCTTTACGTCGTAGTCGCTAGGGCAGAAACACGAGCTTCGGAAAGCAGTTGTGAGGGCAATGGGTGAAAATTTATGCGTGCCTCAACGACCTCAGATATATTATCGCGTTAACGTTGTTACTGTTCTCAGGAACACAATTGGGAAACACCGACCGTGAAAAGTGTTATAATTGGGAGAAAATGCGTTTTTAACAAATCATTTTTCAAAAAGCTGAAACAAACACACCCTTAAATGAAATGATCCATTTTAAAATAAGATTTAATTGATCGATTTTAGTGCTAATTTTATGATTGTCATTTCAATTTTAGTGAGTTGTATCAATTTTATTTAAATAAGCAGTGGAGGTTTGGTGTTAAAAATGAGAATGTGCAAAGTACTACTGGTACAAGACAACATATTGAGAAAGTAATCATAAGATAGACTATAGTTACAATTATTGTTGTAAGTGAAGTAATTGCTAAAGCTTTTGATGACTAGTATGCTTCATTTTAAAGATGGAAAACAAGGTAATTATATATAAAATAGCCAAGTTATATGGCGAGCAAATATGTAAATTTTGATTACGTAAAGTTTATTGAGTGTGAATTCATGATTGCCTATGAAGCACAGACATGGACACATGGAAACAAATACGACACGTGGACACAAAATAATAATAAAAAAATATACGACATGTCGTGGACACATTTATTTATTTAATTAATTATTAATATAAAAATATTTTTTTTATTATTCTTTATTAAAAATCACAACACAAATTATATAAGAATAAAATTTAACTTCATAAATTTAATTTATATTATAAAACGTCTTGCTTATGAAAATTTGTTTTTAAAATTAGATATAAAATATTTTTAAAGAGTTTATTTAGTTTATAATCTAACTTATCTACTAAAATTTAAAAAAAAATTTATGATTGCAAAAAGGAAATTACTAATGCTCGACTTTGACGAATATTGGATGCACCTTAAATGCTTGATTTTGACGAATATTAGAGGTTGCTTTAACATGACAAGAGATGGGGCAGTTTTGACTATGAGGTATAATTAAGACATACATATATTTATAATTTTCTAGTTCCCGTGTCACATTTTCTCGAAAGTGTTAAGCTCATGCCCTATGCGGTGTTGAGGTGTGTCCCGAATGTGTTTGTGCCTGAAAAAAATTTAGACATATATTTTATACTATCAGAAAAGTGTCGGGGTGTGTCAAACAAGTGTCGTTATCTGATACGTGTTTGACAAATGTAAGATTATTAGAAGTGTCGGTGCTATATAGATGATTGCATTAAGAAATATATAATTATTCTCTTAGATATTTTAAAATAAAAAGCTTCAAGTATGTTGTTCCTAGCAAATAAAATGATGGAAATTTTGAGGAATTTTATGAATTATCAAACAAAAATTGATTTAGATTGATGAGGATGCGTGAAGTCAAGTTTTGTAGATGAGATGCGGACATTTGAGATGTCATTGGTGATATTTGAGTAATATTCTTGATCTCTCATTTAGGTGATTTTTAAGACTGGAGGGTGCAAAGTGATTATGGAAGAACTATTTAAGTATTATTTTTTAAGGAGTTTTAAGCTAAATGTTATAATCATTGAAGAATTAAGTGGAGTGATAGAGATTTGCATCAGATAAATTAATGTTTTGAGGAATATTTTATTTCTACATTTAGTTGAATGTTTTTTTAATAGTTTTAATTTATTTAAAAAGTACTTGTGATGGTGCCTATGACATCGAGGATAAGCACAATGTTGTTTATCGTATATATTCTGGCAGTTTTGGATTTTGATTTTGAGGCATATTTAAGGGGATGGCTACGGGGCATATTTTAGTAAACGACTTCCTAGGATTGCAGTGCTTGTGGTGATTTTGTTGTATATATTTGGACAACTACGGAATTGTTCTTTCTGCTATGGCATCATCCACTAAAGCTAATCAAAATTTGATGATAATTGACGAAGAGTATTAATGATTATAAATGCTAATTTTGCATTATGTAATTGTATTACTTTGATTAAACAAAGTTCTTTCTTCCAATTTCAATATTATGTGTGAGTTGGATTTATAATTCTTTTGAGTGCAGTACAAGTGTGATTATCTATTTTCGGGGGATGTCATCATTTCTGTATATCGGCCTGATTCCTCTATTTTTCTTTTTGGCAATTTATTCCCTTGATGATATTTCCAATACGTGATGATATTTTCAATACGTAATTTGTTGATGGTTTACTAGTGTTCTTGCTTTTTTTCAGGTTCAACACAACTAGAAATTATTTGTGTTGATTAAATTACTTTTTCTCTTTGATTTTATATGGTTTTAACTTTCTTATTGATTTATTTATTTATTTGTGGATTGCATTATCCTTTGGTTTAATTATAGTATTTTCTAGTTTATAGTTAAAGAATGGAACTTTTTGCATATTTAGTGGGTTTTGGTGTGCTAATTTCTTTTTTTTTTTTGTGTAAATTGCAATCAATTCATCACCTTTGTTGCACTAGAAAATATGGACGTTAAATCATCTTGCATTAAATTGCAATAAAAATATATGATTGCATCATTGTGTTGTTTGATTGTGGGATATTTTAGTTGGGCCGAAATAAATAAATAATATCATTATAGGTTATTTTTGTTGGGCTAAAAATAATAAATAATATCATTAAAAAAACTATGTTAGGTATATTTTTAAATAACTACGATATGGCTATGAGAAGGTTTAAGTTTGTTCATTTGATGGATGTATGGTCTTGGAAAATTATTATGGCTGATTAATGATTAGGGATATTCCTTTTTTTTTTAAAAAAAAACTATTTGATTGCCTAATACGTGATACAATAATCATGTATGGTTAAACAAAAAAAAAGAAGCTGAACGTTGATCAAATTAAAGAAAGGACAGTACTTCATGAATATTCTTTTGATGATGTTTTTATGAAAAATTGATTTTGCTGTTATTATGTCAATCTATATGTGATGCTGTTGAGTCTGAATTTGCATTTATGATAAATCATGTTCAGGAATTTGAGCCTGTAAGTCATCAAAAGTTAGAACTGAAAGTTTGCGAACAAATATGAACTTGAACTTGCATGTTGGTATAATTTCAGATTGTTAAATCGAACCAATCAATGACTATAGTTGACAAATTACAAGAGCAATTTAAAAATACAGCTCTTGATGAAGTGCAGGTTGATATTATTCTTTTTATAAATTATTAGATATTTTCTTGTTTTTCAGTTCAGTGACATGTAAATTAGTTGAGCAAACTTTATGTCGAGAGCTAAGTGAATTCAATATTGATGGAATTTGTTTATTTCAGAGAAACTTGAACCATGAAACTGCATCCTTTTGGTACATCCTAAAAGTGCATAATTAACCACAATAATTTTTTATGTAATTTGGCTAGTTTTTAAAGAGTTTTTTCATCTATAATGGGAACATCCTAAAACTGCATAATTAACCACAAGTATTTTTTATGTAATTCGGTTAGTTTTCTTAAGTTTTTCCATCTATATTGGCTAATTATGATTGTGTGATTTGCTTGCTTGCAATTGTATTTGCAATTCACTTTATTGGATTTATTTATAAGCCAGTTTTTATGGAAGTGCATTAGAATTTTAGCATTTATTATTTGTTATATCAATTGCATAATTTGCATGAATTACATGATTATATTCATGAAAAAGTTTTCTATAATTTGGTTTGTATTTGGCTTTTGATTGGCTTAAGGGTTGTGACGGGAGCGGGAATTTTCCAATTCGCGAGTACAAAAGTTTCCTGTGGAATCTTGATACCGTGTTTGTGCGGTTCCATAGGTCATGGACTTGATCCTGCTATGCATGATTCCGTTTGTCACGTGATCGATGCAATGACTGTGGGCCAAATGAGCAATTTTCAATCTAGTTATCAATTTCAATAGAGTTTTTATTCCTTTTTTATTTTTTTTCTTTATTTCCAGTAAGATTATTTTATATTAGGAGCATATTTATATGTTTTATTTTGTTATTTTGAGACCTTAGTTTTGTTTTTGAGTATTTTGGAGATCGTATTTTTTTGTTTTCTACTCTAAGGGGTGTTGTATCCTTTTCTTTTTGCAAGTGGTGTATTTGTATCTTGCTCAGGAACAGATGGTGAACTTCTTCGTCGCCTTTCTCTTGCTTCGTTATTCTTGTTGTTTTCACCCATGTCAGCAGTCGATCAACGACGATCCCCGTCCGAATGCCATTTCTAAATACCTTTTGGAGCTCTAGAATAATATCATATGGTTTCAAAGCCCATCAAACTCTAAATTTTTAGGGTTTGTTTTTCTTATCCCAATTCAAAGTTCTCAAAAAGAAATCCCGACCATTCTTCATCAATTTCTGCCACAATTTCTCGCCTAACCGTAAATTATCAATATTTAACTTTTCTATCTCCACTAATAAGTAGCTCCAACATCTATCATAGAAAATCTAAGCCTCTGACCAATCTTGATTTGCAATCCTACATTTGCCGAAAATTTAATCGTGAAATACAACATGCCACCTAGGAGATACCCATGATGAGGTGTCCAGTAATTTATTTTTGAGGGTATGCAACTGAAAATCCTCCAACTAAAGTAGAGGCTTGCCACTTTTGAGTGGAGTCAATCTTGTGATGTCATCTATAACTACGATGGTTACACGTCAGATCGAGGGGTGAAATATTAGAGGAGAAGTTAGGATTTTGTTGTAAAGGTGAATATATTGAATTTTGACAGTAGCATGTTTCCAAATGAGTTTATTGAGAGATTATAAACATTGAAACAAATTTTGCAGTACAAAGACGTTCCCAAGGATAATAGTAAATTGTAGCTATCAAGCTCAAGAAAACATTTAGAGTTGCCTAGAACGAACATGTGCATTGATTTTGTAATTGAGTTTTCTCAGAAACAATAAGATGGTGACTTTTTTTTATGACGATGTAGATCAATTTCAGAAGCTTTTTATGAAGAAGACAACTCCTATCCGTGGAGAATAACTCGGCCGAGGACATTTTTCCGTGACGTGGGAGCTGGAGTTTCTGTAGAATCGCGATCCCGTGATGCAGGATTCCAACTTTCACAGAATCAATGTACCTTAACTGTGAGATACCGAACGTGCAATTTTCAATCGGATTATCAAATTCAACCGGATTTTTTTTTCTTCTCCCTTATTTCATAATTCTTTATTTCCAATTAAGGTTATTTTTTTTAGAAGCATATTTATATGTTGTATTTAGCTATTTTGAGACCTTGTCTTTGTTTTCGAGTATTTAAGAGATTGTATTCCATGTTTGCCACTCTAAAGTGTGCTATATTCTCTTCTTTTGCAAGGGTGTATCTGTATCTTGCTCAGGAACATGTGGTGAATCTCTTCGCCGCTCATATTTCGTCATTTCATTGTTCTTTTTGTTGTTTTAGCTAGGAACAGCTCATACACACTGATCTCCTTCCGAATGCCGTCAATACTTTATTTCCACTTCCTTGCTATTCCACAACCACCTTCCCGCCAAACCTGCTTACTAAATATTTTCTAGGAGCTCTCGAGTGGTATCAGATGGCTTGGGTGGCTGGGGCTTTTTAGCTACTTTATGACATCAAGGATGAGTGTTATAGCTGCTGTCATTTGTGATGTTTGGAGGGGTGCTGGCTTTTGATTTCGTTGAAATATTATGTTTTTTTTGTAGCGTTTGGAGAGTTTTAGTTTGATTATTGATGACTTTGTCTTATATGGCATTTGTACGGCGGCAAAAGGTTTTCCTGGACTATTACTTATATTGATTCGGCTTTGTTTAGTTATTATATCTGTGGGAATCTGAATTATAGCCATTTTTGCATAGATATTGGATGATCTGAGATTTGTTCCTTATGTTATTTTGTCGTCCAACTGACTAGAGAATTAATGATTGTAAGTATATTTTTTTTGAATTTAATTAAATATGTTGATTCGATAAAATTTCTCCTTTTAGTTTTGATCTTGTGTAAAAGTTGGTTGTTTTATTCCTTCAAATTAGTATAAGTGTAACTACAAAATCATAGTCATTATTACAATTGTATTATATTTGTATTAACGAGCAGGTCAATAGGAATTATAGCAAACACTTTAAGAATGTTAAGCAAGATTATTTGAATGCAGTCCACATTTGAATAAAAAATGACAAGTTAGCAAATTTTGAGTGCCCTTGAAAGTAAGATTTATATCCTCTACTACAAATTTCATGTGTGGAAATATAATAGTGATTTTCATAATATTTTCATACCCTTTTGTCTATTATTACCATATCTAATTCATTAGATATGGAATGTGTAGTAGAAATTAACATAATAATAAGATCTCACTCTCTTTCTCTCTCACTCGTGCGCATATGCACACTCTTAGAGTTAGTCATTTATTCGTTATGCATGCTTGCTTTTGCAGTCATACCTATTGGCATCCAAATAAACTCAATTTAAAATATAGTAGATCAACAAAATGGACTTGTAGAGTTTCGATGAGATGAATTTAAATTCTTTGTTTCCACGTTTGCATCAGTCAGTTAGTATCTAATCGGAAACATTCCACATATGCTCTCTATTTTGAGAACTTCGGCTTTACTTGGATACCGTCATTAAACTCCACCATTTTATCCAGTCCATCTACTCTACCTTATCAGCAAGCAACCCACACCACTTGCCTTCTCATAAAGTCTTCACCAAAATTTCTCACAAAATTATCCACAAATCTCTCCATAAAATTGGATTCAATTAAACCCATAGAGATTGAATCAAATCTCCTTTAACATTCACCTCTTGTATTTAGTTTGATCCATTTTCATTTCAATTTTTTCCTTGATTATACTCCAAATCGAGCCAATTTCCCCCAAAATCATCATAACACGGCACATCTGTCGTCAGATTTCAGTTGTTATGAAAGCTGCGTGTCTCAGTTTATCTTTTGGAGATTTAGTGCTTATGATTGAATGTCGGTTTGATATCTCGATTTTTAAATAAGAATTTGTTGTGAATGTCATCAGTTACTGTCTTCATTAAATAGGAAGGTGAGATGATGCTTTTTGTTCTTTGTCAGCAGAACTAATTTTGTACGTGGTGTTTAATTTCGTGTATTAATATTCTGTATTATTGTTTCAGCTTTATGACATTAGATCCATGAAAGAACTTGAATCTTTTCGAGGGCATCAGAAGGATGTTACTGGTGAGAAAATTTCCTCAGATCTACATTTTGTTAAAACTTTCTAATCATTTGCTCGATTATTTAAAAAAAGAAAAAGGAGTTTTACGTCAAATTAAGACACATCTTTGTTTGATTTCAATGATTCATTTGTTTTGGAATTTTCTTTTGGTTTTTCACGGAAAATATGTTGCAAGAAGCAATATTTAAAGTGGAATTTATTTTAGAGGGAAAAATGAACCAAAGCCTGTTGCTTCTTTGTTTGAACTGTGAATGGACTTCTATTCACTTACATGAAACGTGTCTTTGCAAGTGATCAAGCTTGTTAGAATAATTTATAGCAAGATTTTGGCTTGGTAATTTATTTGTTTATTTTTCACTGCTAACGGATAGGTCACTTATGGCTTGATTTATGCACAAGGAAACTAATTTAATTTGCATACATTTGAACTGTTTAAATGAGCTTGTATTTGTTGGATATCACTTGTCCGTCTACTTTTTATTTGATTTTCATAATTGATGACCATAAATCTTTGCATAGTTTCCACTAAAACCAAATTAAATGAAAATAATGTAGGTGGAATTGATGAAACTTCTATATCAACAAAATTGTTGAAATTTGAATTAAATGTACTATATAATTAAAAATTAAATGCATACGTTATCATAACTAATGTAGAATATTACTTGGATATTCGTTAAAATATTGTTGCTTTAAAAGCTGCAAGATAGATGATGAAAATACTAGAAATATAAGGGTATGCTTGCCACATATATAAGAGTAATATTTGATTTTGTAAGTTCTGGATCTATTTTCAAATCAGGTGACATTGCCTTGTGCTATGTTTGATGTTTGCCCCAAATTTGGATGAAAAAAAGTTTAATATGTGATGTTAAGTCAATAGTCAAGCCAATAACTTATGTAAATACTAATGACATTGCTACCAGAGTCAACCCAAACCACAACGGAAAAGCAAATATTTTTATTTGCAGCAAATAAACGGTTACAAGATCACAACGAAAAGGAAATATAACAATAAACTCACAACATTAAAAAAGTTAATTAAAATGGGTCCCATGAGTGGTGATCGGTGAAAGAGGTTATGCGTTGGTTGTGGGTGCGATCGAGAAGGTAAGGGGAGGGTTGGTCAGCTGTAGGGAGAAGGTTGCGGCTGTGACTTGCAGTGTAAGTTGTATGGGCTGAGACAACAATTAGGTCACAGGGAGTTGGTTTGACAAGGTTAGAATTGCAGCTAGGTTGTGGGGGAAGGGATTCCTTGATCTTGGATAGCAGAAAGGTGGCAGTAAATAGGTTGGTTGGCTGTTGGAAGGCTACGACGAGGAATGACAACATGGTGGGAGGGGGCTAAGTGGTAGGCAGTTGAAGGAAAACAACGAGAGTGTTTGCCGAGTGGTTGCAGCGAATATGGTGAGAGTCTTTGCGAATGCAAGGCTGTCTAGGAGATGTGGCAGCGAAGGGAATGGCTTGAAAGGGGTTTCAGAGGAGTTAACTTGTATAAATATCCCTGCGGGATCGAGCGACAACCAAAGTACAACTCAAACCTTCGGAGAAGGTCACCGCCTCAGACATGATAGATTCAGAGCACCGCTTGTCGTCAGATATATTCCTAAAAGGGAAAACAACCCTAGCTGCTGACCTTGAAGCATGGAAGAAAAAACTAAACCCTAAGACAACATAACAATATATTTACCATAAGTACTAGTGGTTAGAATTGGAAGGAAATACAAATAAGACAAGGATAAAATAGGCAAAAAGGTACCGTGGTAATGTAGCTGCTACAACACCATGACCCATGCTCCCGTGTCAATTTCTCGGTTTTGGGGGCGCTTCGAATTTATTCATCAAAGCTTCTGTTTCCTTGTAGCATGATGTCAAGTCTGTCACATTGATGGTAGCAGAGATATTGCAATACTCTGGGAGGTCAATCATGTATGTGTTGTCATTCCACAACACATCTTGATAGAAAAAATATGCATTATGTTTTGGGACATTTTGAGTTGGAGCTACACATAGCTGTATGTTTCCATAATGTTACTCTCGAGCCCCTAAGTCTGAAACTCGTTACAGAGAAGTTCATCGTTGGCTTGCTCGCAAAGCGACTTGAAAAAAGCTATTATAGAGGCGAGACTAGATGTATCCTTCAATGGAATCCCAACAACAACTTACACGACCTTCTCTATCGGTTCTTCTCTGCTGTTGTAAAACTCCTTGTAGGTCCTCTGCGTTTTCTTTGCCACCAGAACTCTCCTTGCAGTCTTCTTCGCTGGAACTCTCCTATCAAGCAACATCAACGACAACCGGTTCTCTCCATGCAGATTGTAGCCCCTTTTCTTTGTCGCCAGAAATCTTATTTGTTAGCAACTTGCCCTGCAAAGGATAGTATTTTGCTACAGACCCTTCTCACTGCAACGCCTTTTCCTTCAATAGACCCTTCGAAACTTTATTTTTTTTTAAAGCTTTATCCTGCATATTATTTTCTACAGTTTGTCTACTTGCCTGCAAACTCCTCTGCAACATTACTTGTATGAGTTTTTCTCTTACCTACAGACACTGCAAAAACTGCAGTCAAAGACAACCGCAGTTGTCTAGTTCTCTGCAAACTCCTCTACAACATTACTTGTAGGAGTCTTCCGTCTACCTGCAGACACTGCAGGAACTACAGCCAATGACAACTGTAGTACATGATTAAGACTTCAAGTTCTACCTCTCATGATTTTCCTCGCCTATTGTTTGATTTTTTTCTAATCCAAGTATTAGAAAATAATTTATTTATGTGAGAAGTTATGAGAAATAAATTATTTTATTGAATTGGATTTATTTCCTTTCTTATTTTGTTTCCCTTATCTCTAAAATAATTATTGAATTGATTATTTGGAGATATTAAGAGTTATATCTTTCATTTTTATGTTATTTCTTGTTTCTTTTTCCTATTTTAGGATTCATGTAAGGGTTATTTATACCCGTTTTTCATATCGATGAAAATATTCCGTATTATTTTGAATTTCAACAAATGTATGAGAATTTTAATTTGTTATTTTGCGTTGATTTTAATTAATTGTACATGTATTTTAAAACAAATTAGATTTGAGCTTAAGGGTTTGACCGGCGTAAAATTCTCAGATGATTGTTTAACAATTTAGGGTTTGCGTCGGAGCGCATGCGGGTATGTAAGCTTATTGGGTTGAATTGATTTTTAAATAGTTTTGCACACAAGCACTCTCTGACATTCTAATCGAACATTTAGCATGGTGGTAGGAGCAAACGAGGGTATTTTAAATTTATTGGTTTGAAATGACTTTTAGATAGTTTTATTATTATTTGCATACATGTGTTATTGTTGAGATTTATACAAATATTTTTTACTTTCAATTTCACTTTCTGTCTGCTCTTGCATTTTGAGTTGTGGATCCAATAGTGAGTTGAACAAATAAGCATATTGTGAGTGTTGAATGATGTTGATATTTGTCTTAATAGGAATTTCATTGCATGTCGTGGGGTCCGCAAAGCTCCACTCATACCCTTAATAAATAAGAGAGGTGGAATGCTCATGTCTCCTCATATTTGCTTGGAAGCTTGGGGATTGAGTGCTTTGGGATAACCAAGGATATTTTGCTCTTTGCTCTTTGTGTGCAAGCTTTTTGTGTTTGCTTCAATTCTTCAATAAGTTTGTTATGAAAACACCATTTCTAGTGAATTTAATTAAGTGTTTTTTTAAATTTTTGCAAAATACTATTAATATTCATTTGAATTCTTGATTTTGCAATTTATCTTTTAGTGAAAGTTTTGTTAAGTCTTTTAGTTTAGTCAAAAGTCGGGCAACATTTTGATAGTATTCCGACAACATTTCAACGTCTCCTCCTTGATAGGGAGGTAAAGAATCGAAACGAGTTTGTCCACCATGCCAAGAAAGGCATGTTTGGTGGCTTGCGCCATGACCTTAAGCGGTGCATCCCACTACGCAATGCAATGCGCATATGGGTCTTCAAACACTGGCGTCTCAATGTTTTCAAACATTCACATATGGATCCGAACCTAAGTGAGGGGTTTCACATGGAATTAGAGCAGTAGGGATAATGTTTGGTAGTGGGAGGAAGAAAAGGGAGCAGGAAGGTTGGGTGTAAATCGGAGAATGAGAGGGAAGGAGGGATACTTGACGGTAGTAGGGAGAAAAGGGGAGAGTTGGGTGACTGAGAGAGTATGTTGGGGAAAGGAGCTGTGATCTTTTTGTGAGGAAGGCACTCGGAGAAGGAAGTCAGGCGTTGACCTAGATTGAAAGGATTGGAGGCTAACGAGAGGGTTGGAGGAGAAGTTATGTATAGAGAAATTATTAATCTTATTCTTTTTATTTTTTTAGTTTTTTGAATTGGCTTCTTTTGATTGGATGGCGAGGTGACAGCACGGGAAGAAAATGGGATTGGCGGTGGAGCGGAGGGAAAGGCATAGGTGAAGAGTAGAGGGGAAGGTACGGGTGAAGGCAGCCGTTTGGGGTAAAAAGCTTTCAATAGTTTGCACACAATAATATATATATATATATATATATATATATATATATATTCAAATGATTTTAATTTCTTCACAATCCATATATTCATGGTAAAAGGGAACGATGTTTTCTTAAATTTGAACTCTTCATTACAAAACTTTGTTTAGTCTTAGTAAATTTAATTTTAAAGTTTAGTAAATAGTTTAGTAAACTTAGTTCTTTTTATTTACATTTCTGTTAGCATTCAATAAACCCAATTTAACTTGTATTTCTTACTTTAATTTTTATAGTTTGAATATTGTGATTTATGTTATTATAATAAGAATTTCCATCTTCCAAACTAAGACTTGATAGTGGTTGACTAAAATTAGCCCAAAGGATTTCTTACTACGCTTCTCTATGGGATCGGTATTGGGGTTTTTAAGGAATGTCCTATATTACTTGAAGTAATACGTACACTTGCGTAGAACCACTAGTTTGTGAACTATTTTATATATTTTATAACATTTTGATTTTTCACATTAAATACTTAATATAATTTGGGTGTTTTTGGTATGGTTACTGGGGATTTAAATTAACATAAAACATACAAAAAATAGCACACACCAAGGGCGCATACGTGTGTGCCTTATAATATTGAAAAATATTTACAAAAAACTTTACANTATATATATATATATATATATATATATATATATATATATATATATATATATATATATATATATATATATATATATATAGTGCATCTTTGGGTGGAAAGTTGGTAGGTAGTTGCGTTTTCTGCCGTACCTTTAACTCGGGCGTGTGTGTGTGTGTGTGTAGATATGTATGTATTTCTTGATATATATGTATGTATGTATGCCATTAAAATTCATGCATATTCCCCTTGTATTTATCCATTTTGAATTGTATCATGCTCTCGAATTCCGTGTCCTGGTTCATTCATGAAAATCTAACAATATGGGTGTCGCTTTTAGGCAAAATTAACGTCCCATACACACTCGTGTTGTCTGTTTTACTATCAACAATCATTTTAGTGACTTTGATGAAAATTGAGATGATTTGGATCTAAATCATGTTTGTCGTATTGAAGATCTAGTGTTTTCATCATGTTCACCCGTTTAGATCATGGAAGAACCTTTCTCGGACAATTTTGATCGTTTGGACGTGCACGTGCGATTCGTTTTGTGTTTTGCATATTAGTGTTGATTCTTGTGCGTGGCTTATAATGGCAATAATCCTTTTTGTGAATATGTATTATTGTAGTTCTGTATCATTCAAGGTATATTATGCTTGATTGTGTTTTGTCGCATTTATCGTTTACTGCCCTTGCCACTTATGATGCACCCCTTTGGTGGCGTACGTGTGAGGGTTAACTAAAGTCTTATGATTTTTTTTTTTTTTTATCTCGAGGACACATACAATTAAGTGCCATGATAATTCATTTTTCGTGCATTAAGAAAGGTATATTGAAAGTTCTTTTAATTATTCTTAAAATACATATGATGAATAACCTTGCAGAACAAAAGCAATTTGATGGTTTCATGCTTTATGGAATGCTAAATCTAACTTTGTGGAAATAAACAAATGGAATATGTGATGCTTCAACTTGATTGTTTTTTTATACTTGACATGTATAAAAATGAGACGCTGCTGTTTTTCCACTGAGAAAATTAGTGGTGAATGGATTGGATTTGATTTTTCTTTCCGGTTCCCATCAGTCATTGGTTAAGACGAATTTTTTATAGCAATTTATCTTGAAATATAAAAAACAAAGTTTCTGATAACATAATGTTTTTAACTTATGGCTGCGGAGCCTTATTGAATATTTTGGTTGTTTGCTTTATTATCCCCTTTTTGAACCAAAATCATAACATTTTTCTGAACAATTTTTTGCTTCATGCTTTATTTTTGGGGACAAATTGAAGATGATTTGAAAATTATGAAAAGGCCTGAATTCAGATAAAGATGACAAACAAGAAAAATGTAAGGGAAACCACACATTTTCTGAATTATAGAGCATCAGCTTGTGTTCTCTTTTACTTGTTTTATGAAGTTCTTTGCTTTTGGTTTTACAATATGTGAATTTTTATGCTTGATGCGAGAGATATGTTCATGTAAATATTTAGCTTGCAACTTTTTGTTGTGAATCATTGCTATTTTGTGGTGTGTAACAATCATGTTTTTGCAGATAACTAGCTTTCGATCATGTACTTCAAATTTTAAGTTGACTACTAACATTATTATGTTTGTTTCTACCTTATTGTGCTAGCTTTGGCTTGGCATCCATTTCATGAAGAATATTTTGTTAGTGGGAGTTTTGATGGATCCATCTTCCATTGGCTTGTTGGGTAATCCTTCTTTGATGATCTTTTTTTCTTTCAATATCCATGTCTCATTATGTTTATTTTGAACTCTTTAACTACTAATTTACTGATGGTGTAAGTAGTAATCTTATACGCTTGCAAGATTTATTGAATTATAGCTCAATAATATGCTTGTGCTAGAAGAGTAATAGAAAACTAATTCTACACGAGAAATCTACTTATTGAGTGCCAAGTTTATATGCTGCTTCTTTTTTAAAATTCTTGTTAACATATCTAAATGCACCATAAATAACCTTTGATACATAATGGGCTCAAAACTAGGATTTAATTGATGGGGTTTGATAGGCGGGATGGATGTAAACTCAATAAAGATCCCATAGTTTTATCATTGCGGGTCTACCTATAGACCCAATCAACCAATACAACAACAACAACAACAACAACAACAAGTCTTTCTCTACTAAGTGGGGTGGGCTACATGAATCCTTTTCTCCATTGCGTCTTATTGAGTGTCATATTTTCATTTAATTGTAGTAAATTAAGATCATTTTTTATACAATATGCCCAAGTCTTTCTAGGTCTATCTCTGTCTTACTTAACACAAGTCAAATCTAATACATCCACTCTCCTAACCGGATCATCATATGGTCAAGAATTAATGTGACCAAACCATTTAAGACGACTTTTTCTAATTTTGTCCCCCACTGGAGCTACACCAACTCTATCAAAGATATATTCTTTTCGCATTTTGTCTCTAAGTGTAAAACCACTCATCCACCTTAAGCATTCTCATTTCGGAAACACTCAACTTATTTATGCTTCTCTTTTAAAGGCCAACATTTTGCGCTATAGAGAATTGCAGGTCTCACCACCATCTTATAAGATTTTCCTTTGAGTCTAAGCTATATTTTTTTATCACATTATAGGCCCGAAGCGTTCCTCCACTTCAACCAACCAACTCGAATTCTACTAATAACATTCCCATCTATATCACCACTTTGAACAATAGACCCGAGATATCTAAAGCGATAACACCTTTTAATGATTTTATCACCATTGTTACAACTCTGTAAGTAGAGCTACTACTAAAATTACATTTATGTATTCTGTTTTAGTTCTACTAAAACAAAGGTTTTTAGACTCTAATGTTGACCTCCATAATTCAAGTTTTTCTTGAGCTCGTTTACTAGTCTTATCCACAAGAAGGATATCATCAGCGAAAGCATACACCAAGCTGCATCCTCCTATAAATGTCCAGTAAGAGCAACCATAACTAAAGCAAGAAGATATGGGCTTAAAGCGGATCCATGATGTAATCCAACTGATATAGGAAAATAATCGGCCAATCCTTCTATTCGAACACAAGTAACAACTCTAGTATACATATTTTTAATGACTTGAATATGAGTCATATCAACACCTTTCTTCTCTAGAATTCTCCAAAAGGATATCACTTAGAACCTTATCGTAGCTTTTTTCTAAATAGATAAAAGCATATGTAGATCCTCCTTATTCTCTTTTTACTTCTCCATCAAACCTATCAATAAATGTATAACTTCTATGGTCGACTTGGCCAACATAAATGTTGTGAGAAAACTGTGCAATACATATTAACCTATGTTCAATTATCCTCTTCCATAATTTTAAATGTCACATCAACTTATTTCCTCTATAATCTGCACATTTGTGCATCCCCTTTTTTCTTAATAATAGCAACCAAAATACTCTTTCTTTACTCGGACATCTTTTTATTTTTAAAATAATATTAAAGAGTTAAATGAACTAAGTAACTCCCAAATCTTCTAAATATTTTCACTCTTCAATTGGGATTTCATCAGGTCCTACAGACTTTACATGCTTGGTTTTCTTTAAAGCCTCGACAACTTTTTTCCTAATGCGACTGCAAAAATGAAACATATTATTATTATTAACAATTTTAAGATCACTTAGGTCTATTGTATCTTCAGAAACTTATTAAAAATTTTATCAATTTAACTCACCCACCTATGTTGAATGTTATTTTGTGATTTGCACTCGCATATATATTTTCACTCCATTAGTATCTAATCTAGTATAAAGTTCACTAAAAACAGAACTTTTATCGTCACATATTGTTCTCTTAGACTCCATACAATCTATTTTATATTTTTCACAGTTCTCTTTGCTTTTACATTTAAACCAATTTTTATAACATAACTTCTTATATTTTATCTTTTCTTACACATTATTATTTCACAACCAACTATTTTTATTTATAGAAATTTTTCGTTTTGATTCTCCAAGTATATCTTTTGTCACTTGTTTAAAGTGTTTGTTACTTTATCTCACCTAGAATTTGCTTCTTCATGAACATCATAAATATTGAAATTTACTCATAAAAATAATTTTATCTGTGTCTTTTAGGTTCCCCATCTAGTTTTATGACAATGATTCCTAGTAATCTTTATTTTACAAAACGTCATATAATTTTGTGACAATTATTTCAGTACGTCGCTTCTAGGGGACGATGTAGCATTTATACAATGATCAAACTGATTTATATCATGATTTTTCGATAAATTTTACGGTGGCAGTTGACTACCTAACACAACTCTTCACTTTTCATATCCGACATTTGGGACCCAAAAATGCGAGTGTTAGACCCTATCAACCAATATTATGAGAATTTAAGCTGTAATATTTAGGAAGTTTGATTAACATTCGTGGGTTGCCTCCTTTTAGATTTTGATTAAAGTTGGTGGAAGTATGTATTGAAGATATGCTTTTGAGATTGACACCATGTCGTTCATTGAAGGGTTATAATAGCTTGATTGAATGGTTCTAAGGTGTGCAGTATGATCACTTATGGTTCAGAGGTACTAGACATGATTGACAGTCTCAGATGCATGGCATAAACATCCATTGTCCTCAATTTTTGTCTTTTAGAAGCATGTCTAGGATACAAGGCTTTGTTTTAAGGCTTGGTAGCATTTGAGCTAACTCCGAATTGGTATTTAATTGATATGTTAGTTTTATTTGTATTTATTTATTAGGGCAGATTGAGTGCTTGAACTCGGTTCTTGAGATCCTTCACTTTATTTCCTACTAATTTCCTATGAGTACAAGCACTGACAAATAAAAATAATTGTAAAAAAATAAAATAAAAAAGAAAACATTTGATATGTTTGTTAGTGCAATAATTTAATGAAGTAATTATTTGTCATTATGATGATCTTAGACAGCTTTTTCTTGGAAAGGCTTGTGAATCAAGCGTGATTTGATTTATGGCTTTATAAGTTGGTTGGTTAAGGTTTAGATTCTTAAGCATGCCCCTGAATGTGGGGGTTGATAACCTTTAGGACGAGGAATGCCCAAAAGTGGACTGAAAAACTCTAAATACAGAGAGTTCCGTGAATTATGTTTGACTTGATTGGTTACTTTGTTTATGTTGACCCATTTAATTTGGTTTGTTTAATGGCCTTGTAGCGTGTAAATTGGCTTAAACAAATAGGTTGAGACTGATACCGGAGTTTTGGTTACTTTGTTTATGTTGGCCCATTTAATTTGGTTTGTTTAATGGCCTTGTAGCGTGTAAATTGGCTTAAACAAATAGGTTGAGACTGATACCGGAGTTAATTCAAACCCCACAATAGGAAAAACTAAGAGTACTTCTTGAAGCAAATAGAAAGTTACAATCAAACACACTTGAAAGGGAAAATACAGCACATGAAACACAAACTAATGTTAGGGGGATCCCGGGTGAAGGTGGTGATGGTTAGAGGGCTTGGTGGGATTGTGGCAAGGTAGGGAATGGGTTCCCGGGTTGTTGGTGAGGAGCGGCAGCAATTATTGGTGGCTGGAACAGCAGTGCAGCAAGGGGCAGCAGCCCGGGTGAAGGTGGTGATGGTTAAAGGGCTTGGTTGGATAGTGGCAAGGTAGGGAAGGGTTTTCCGGGTTGTTGGTGAGGAGCGGCAGTGATTATGGGTGGCCGGAACAGCAGTGCAGCAAGGGGCAGCAGCCCAAACGGCAACAGTTGGCTGTTTTGGGGTGGCTAGACATCAGGAAAACAACAAGGGGAAAGCGTTGTGGCAATGACAGCAAGCTAGAATGATGGAAACGGCTGGGTGGGTGGTTGGAACAGCATAAAATAGCTCGGATGGCTGACGGCGGTGAAGGCGTGGGACAGCCCAATGAGGACTATCCAAGGGCTGTGGTACCGAGAAAATAGTTGGACAATGAGGTACTGCAGGAAGATAACAACGATACTGCGGTCGGGGCGGCTGCAGCGAGGAGGAAGGCGTGGCAACGAAGCGAGAGGGATGTGGGACGGGATAGAGAATATAATCACCACCTGGAAACCAAGATACAGTCGAAGCACTACTTGGAACCCTAAGATACATACCTTAAAGGGAAGAAGAGACGTCGACGGTTATCCCGATACAAAACACAAAAAAAAAACTGATTTCTAAACCCTAATATAATACATATATAGGAAATGATTCAAAATGAATGAAAGCATAAGAAAGGAAAATAGGGTTATTTCAACACTTCTCCCGCTATAGCTATTCTCACGGTACTATATGAGCTACAGTACTGCGTAAAATTTGAGTGGTAAGAACCGGCGTCCGAGACTTAACATCAAGTGGAAGGTCTATGAGAGGGACTTGCAACTTTAAGGGTGAGAGAAGTTCCGAACTTTGAGAATAAAGAAGCTTGGGAGTAGGCTTACAGCCTTGCTTTGGTGGTTTACTTCAACACACATTGATGCCCCTTTGATCAACTTTGAATTAACAAGCGCAAAATTGTGCTCTTGGCTTCTTTGTAATATCAGTATGGCAACAAAAAGCACACTGGACTCGTATAAGCACGCCAATAAGCATGTCAACCTTCTAAGAAATATGCTAGCATATTGCAAATTGTATTGATGTAACTTTAACACCAAAGTTATCCCATATTTATGCCAAGGGCTCCCATCAGTGATCCCTTTTTAACCTAAATGATTATAATGCACATTTAAAAGTTTTTCTAAAATTAAGGCTTAGCTCAACTCAATCAAAATTTTTGATTTCGAGTGGAAGTTCAGCTTACTTGAACTTAACTCGTTACTTGCCTTAGGTCCATTAATCTAGTTAAAAATATGCACAGCTTCCATGTTTTTATTAACTTTCATTAGCTTTCATTTTTCTAAGCTGTGTTGTGGTCCCCATTATCTCATAAGGAGGATTTTTCTTAGTAGGAGGCTTTATTGGTTTTCTCCAATTTTGCTTAACCATGGAGCCCACTTTTATTCATAACATTTCAATAATGAAAGGAATTGTAGGTTCTGCTTAGATTCTTTGTTCAAAATTTAAGACTTTCATAAGCCAATGGGTCTTACAACAGCATATTTAGCTCGTTTTTTTTCCCTAAACTACGGATCACGGTTGCGAAAAACCCATTGCCTTTCTTAATGCACTAAGATTGAACCTAAATATACAAAATATGGTGGGTGGCAGTATTTGATTCTTTACTGACGAAAAATTTTCTGGGTCGTGGGACTATGAAGATGGCCATGGGAATGAGACCACAATGGTATGCTTATCCTCATATTTTTCTCTAGGATTTAATAAAAATGATAAAAGTAGTGTGCTCTCTCAATGCTATATTGGAATAATGACATGTTTACATCTTGGGATGGGCTATTAGTCACATGCTGTAGAATTCTGAATATAATTTTATTTCTGGCTCACTCAAATCAATTACACCTTGCTATAATAATAATAATAATAATAATAATAATAATATGAATCAAAATAAGAATCCCTCCAAATAGGATTCAAATAGAAAAATAGGAGAAAACAAAAATAAAAACACAATTAGTGAAATATATTCTGATGAAAGAAAATTAAATTCTTCCTAATCAGTTATGTTTGATTGACACTTTCTTACACCAGTTAGTCTGAGGAAAAAAAAATAAATTTCTTCCTAATCTGTTATGTTAATTAACACTTTCTTACACTCCACAAGTTAGGCTGTGTATATATTGTACAAATCAAGATGGGACTTCAATTTCATCAGGAGGGTAGTGTTTTGGAGAGAATATTCACAATCTGAAGTTTTTTTGGAACATAGTTGAGTTGTAGCAATTCAATTAATCTTTTTTTGAGATAAAATGTCTGTCAATTTTGATATGTTTAGTTTTGTCTTGATGCACGAGATATATGGCTATACTAATAGCTGCTTGGCTATCACTGAACCTCTTACTTGTGTCTTTCGTCTCAAACCTAAGCTCCCTTAATAGTTTTTTAATCCACTTTCCCTCTCATATTCATAGTGCAAGAGGGTGATATTCAAATTCTTTACTATGAGAGAAAATAGCTTGCATTTTCTTCCTCCACATGACGAGATTGTCCTAAACGTATCAACAACATCCGGTGATTAATTTTCTATCAATTACCTCTACCGCCTAGCTGGAATCTTTATATATCCCAACATCATGATTTTCATATCTTTTGAAGAGTAAACCATATCCAATTGTCATCTTCAAGTAACTCATGATTTTGTTCCAAATGATCATCATTTGGATTATTCATATGTTGGCTTATTACACTCACTGAATACATAATACCAAGACTTGTGTGTGATGGGTAAAGTTTTTTGCTCATAAGTTTTTGATATTGGTAGGACTTAATTCTGGCTCTTGAGAGTCTTAGGTCTTCATAGTGTTCTTGATATGATTAGTGTTTCTTCTGGTTTAGACTCTTGAGAGTCTTAGGTCTTCATAGTGTTCTTGATATGATCAATGTTTCTTCTGATTTATGTATAAAATTCTTGATAATTAGTGCTTTGTTAAGGTGGAGTAAAGACAATTGCGATAGTTTCTGTGACAAAATTTGGTTTTTCGAGAGGGTTGGTTGAGGGACAAAATTTGATTTAGTTAAAGGAGAAATGACATGTATATTGGAAAAAGTCTCAAATTTAATATATTGTCGACTTTTCCTTATTAGATTTAGGAAAATAAGATTGATTGTCAAAGAAGGTGAAAAGATCTATGGACTTGTATATTTTTCATATTTGATTGGTTGGGGAGTAGCATTTATGCCATTTTTTATTTTAGTAACCAAGGGGATGCATTTGAGAGACATGGGATCAAATTTGGTGCAATGTTGTTGTTGAATGTGAACAAAGGCCGAACAACCAAATATCTTTAACGGGGAAGTCAGAAGAAAGAGAGCCTATATGTGGGTAGAACCACATTAGAATATTATGATGAATTTAAAATTTTTATTATTCTATTGATGAGTATGTGGCAGTGAGAGTGTCTTACCCCAAAAATTATTTAGGTATATGATTAAACAACAAATTGACACAACCACCTCAAATAGGTGTCTATTTTTCCTTTCAACACCCCTTTTTGTTGAGAATCCACACCAAAACTTATATGGATAATTCCATGCTTAAAGATATAAGGGCTAAAGTTGTAATTAAACTATTCCCCTGCATTATCAGTTTTAAGAATTTGAATTTTGCTTTAGAATTTATTAAAGATCATGGAATGACAGGATTTAAATATAGTGGTTGTTTCACTTTTTTTTTCCCAAGGTTTTTTTTTTAGTTGCTCTTTTTTGTTGTCATTTATGAATGATACAAACTATTATGCTTCATTTATATTGTTTAATTGTGAGGGTCTTCGAATATCACTATGTATTATAGGAAAAATGTTGTGAAGATTTGTATTGCAATTTAGCGTATACATGTCTGATATGTTTTGCATTAATAAAGGTTAGGCTTTCTAGTGATAAATAGGCATGGAAATATTTTTTCCATGTATGCAAAATTTGGATGACAAGATGACTGACATGAATTTCAACTAGCACAACATTAATAAAATTTGAACTGGACTCATAATTACTACTTGACGGATGATAATGCCTATCGATTAAGTTTTTTTTTTCTTTTTGAGCAAGTGTATACCACAATACATCTCAATACTGCTAATCACCTTCTCCAAATTCACCACTTGAAAATCACAACAATTGGAATAAAATGAAGTCACATTTTTAAGTCACTAGTAAGTTGGTTAAGTGTAGGTTATAATTTAATTTTGGAACATAAAGAATAGAGTATTGATGAAGATTCTTTGTCGATTTGTCTCATCCAATTCTTACTATTGGTGAAAATGAACCATCAGCTATTGAAACTACAGAGCGACCATGTTATAATTTTTGAAGACATTGATTCTTTTGTCATATGATCTGAAACTCCATAGCCAACTATCCAAAGTTTTGATTTATTGCTTTGTACACCAAAAGCGTTGAATAAGATATCTTGGTGTGCTAACATGATAATACGTTGCTCAACAGAGCATAGTGATGCTTGTTCAAAACAAGAATTATTGCTAAAAATTTTTGGTAGTGTCTCTCTGGTGAATATGTTGAATTCTGAATTATTATTGTTTGTGACAATAACGTTCGCATCGTTCTCCTTATCATATCATTCATTGGATGACTTTCAATTTACAGCTTTATCATGTAATTTCCAACAATTTTCTTCACATGATCATGTTCTTATAATAGTTACACAACGGTCTTCTTTTCTTGGGCTTATTATTTTGAGATATGTGAGTGCATAAGCCTTACTTTTCAGCATATGGTGTGGTGTGATGTCTGTCATCTTTAACTTCTTTTTGATTTCCTCCCTGTGGATGGTCCATAATTCTCCCATTGACTTCATCTAGCTCTTTATTGTGGCTAAGAAGGATTTTTATAGTCCTTTTTATTCAATAATCTTCCTATACAAGATAAAATCAAAAGAGCATTTCCAAGAATAAACCTCGTGCACGTCTAGTTGCAGCCAACAACATGTGAAGGGTGTTAAAATATTGAGTAACACTCAATTCTTTTTGTCGTAAATCATGTAGTTTGGTCTTAGTCTCAAATATCTTGAAGGAGTTTTCCGTACTAAAGTAAATTTCACGTGCAACCTCCTATATCTCCTTGCGTATATTATAAAGCAGAAAGTTCTCTCTAATTTTCATGTTCATGAAAGTTATTAACCATCATATAACTATATAGTCGTAAGTTTTCTAGGTCCGATGATTGGAATATCTGTCATTTCTGGAGCCTAAATTTCACCTCTGAGATATTGATCTTTTCCTCTACCACAAATGCACATGAATACGAACTGCGATCATTGAAGAAAATTATAACCATGCAATTTATGGTTCTTGACCATGAGAGTAATTATCGGGTTCTGTAGAGACTGAGATGTAGGATGGATCCAGAGGTAACTTCCTAAGAAGAACATTGTAAGGTCATGCCATGTTTGGTCGTGATAAGATTATGAAGGTCGAATTTGGAAGACCTGTTGCCCAAACGAAATGAGAGGAGGATCTTTAGTCTGACTGCTCAATTGGATGAGCGACAATAACTAAAGGAATAATGATAGAATTTGTTAGCTGATAACTCGTGGGTCGCTGGGCATGCCAACTTGATTGCAAGCTGAATTGATATGTGATTTAACAAATTGAAGTGAGAAACAATCTTCAGAAGAAATGATCTGCGAAAAGAGAACTGAGTGATCAGAAATTCTACGAAAATTGATCGCAAGATTCAAATCGACTTCAAAATTGTTAAAATGATCTATGCTCTGATTGAATGGAGCGATGGAGGGATCGTGTAAGAGAGATATGAAGGCAGCATGCGAGATATATTAGCTGAAGCCCGATAACTTCCAATCCCGCCTTCTATTTCGCGAATCGGCGCCAGAGGTCCCTGTTCCCGATCGCGAAAGATCGCGCCACTTCCTCCCGCGCCCGATCGCGAAATGTTTCAAATCGATCCCGCCAACTCCCGCTCATGTTCGCGAATTGACGCTTCTCTCTTCCTGTTCGCGATAAAAAAGGTTCACACGACTCTCCTTCGGTTTGTATGAGATGTCACGGTTTGAGTTCTTCAGTTTCTTGGGGATAGAGGAAGGTTTTCTCGGGGCATAGAAAGAGAAGTGCAAACGGTAGATCCTTGCGGCAGAAGGAAGAAGAAGAAAGAAGAAGAATATTGTTCTCCCTTGGCTTCTTCTTGGTGACTTGTGATTGAAAAGAAATTGTGTTTATTTATCTTGTAAGTTTATCTTGTTCGGTGTATCTCTGTGTAGAGTTTTCTTCGGTGTATCTCGGTGTAGAGAGAGAAGAAGAGAGAGCAACGAAGTGAGAGTGAGAGATTCCTCTTGTAAGTCGAGGTGATCGAGTGTTGTAAATTTCTCAAGTAGTAAAATCCTCTGCAACTCCGTGGACGTAGACAATTTGTCGAACCACGTAAATCTATGTTCCGTTGTGGTGTTACTGTTCTTTCTGGTGCGATTTTCTCGTTCTATTTTTCGCTTTGTCGATCATTCTCCTGTTTGATTTATATATATACCACATAAACTGATATATCTATAGATTTCGACGCAACAATTGATATCAGAGCTTTGTTCGAATATGAGGAAGAATGATGACTGCAGATGAAGTGAAAGTTTCAGAGATCGAGAAGTTTGATGACATAGATTTTGGTTACTGGAGAATGCAGATAAAAGATTATCTTTATGAGAAGAAACTTAATTTTCCGTTATTGGGGAAAAGACCTGAAAGGATGGACGAGGCTGAATGAAATTTGTTGGATCGACAGGTTTCGGGGGTTATTCGATTGACCATGTCGAGGTCCGTTGCACACATCGTCGTCAAGTAGAAGACGACTGCAGATCTCATGGGAGTCTTATCAGATGTGTATGAAAAGTCATCGATGAATAACAAGGTGTACTTGATGAATAAGATCCAACTTGAAGACGGTGGAAGGCGTTTCTATTGCTCAACATCTGAATGATTTCAATACTATCACAAATCCATTTTCGTCTGTTGAAATTGATTTTGATGTTGAGATACATGCGCTAGCATCGTTGCCAAATAACTGAGAAGCCATGATGATGACAATTAACAGTTCTGCAGGTAAATCTAAACTGCAATGCGATGATATTTGTGATTTGATTTTAGCTGAGTAGGTTCACAGGAAAGATTTTGGCGAGATCTCAGGTATGAGTTTAAACTGAATGTTGATTTCAGAGGGAGATGACATGCCATAAGCTCAAATAAAGGGATATCAAAATTAAAGTTTGGTCAACTGACAACCTGCTGGAATTGTGGCAAGGCTGGTCACATAATGAGGAACTGTAGGAATCCTAAGAAGATGAAGAATGATAGCGCAAATGTGGTATCTGAAGAATTACATTATGCATTATTGTTGACAGTTCATATTTCTGTTGATGATGAAAGTGAAGAGGAAAGTGAGTCCGGAGCACTTATTCTTATTGTTCCACAGATAGATGTTGAAGAACCACAGAACCGTGAATAAATCTTGCAAGATGAAATTTCGAGCAAGTGGGAGCTGATAGAAATTCCACAAAGGAAGAAGACATTACAGAACAAGTGGGTGTACCAGGTGAAGACTAAGCGTGATTTCAATAAGAGGTATAAGGCTAAACTTGTTGAAAAAGACTTTCAACAGTGGTAGGATATTGCCCATGCAGTGAGAGTTGTAAGCAGAGACGAGTAATCCGAGAAATAGCTTGGAGGTGCAAGACTATTTCGACCCTATTGATATGTTGACTGAGAGTGTTACTCTTGAGAAACTGAAGTTTTGCACATCTTCAGTTGGTTTTCTAGAGTGAAGACAAGACTTTGAGTTGAAGAGGTGGATGATTCAAGTTGGAGGATTCTTGTTTGAAGAAAAGGGCGACATCGTTAGTGGAGTAGATTATTTCAAGGAAGGAGATGTTGTAGCATGTGTATCAATCTCCAAGTGGGAGATTTGTTAGCTGGAGCCCGATAACTTTTGATCTCGCCTTCCGTTTCGCGAATCAGCGCTAAAGCTCCCTGTTCTCAATCGCGAAAGATCACGCCACCTCCGCCCCTGCCCGGTCGTGAAATGTCGTGAACCGCTCCCGTCAACTTCCGCTCACGTTCGTGAATCGACGCTCCTCTCTTCCTGTTCGCGATAAAAAGGTTCACACGACTCCCCTTCGGTTTGCATGAGAAGTCACAATTTGAGTTCTTCTTCGGTTTCCTCGGGATAGAGGAAGATTTCCTCAGGGCAGAGGAAGAGAAGTTCAAGAGGTAGTTCCTTGCGGCAGAAGGAAGAAGGAAGAAGAAGAAGAATATTGTTCTCTCTTAGTTTTTTATTGTTGGCTTGTGGCTGAAAAGAAATTGAGTTTATTTCTCTTATAAGTTTATCTTCTTCGGTGTATCTCCGTGTAGAGTTTTCTTCGGTGTATCTCAGTGTAGAGAGAGAAGAACAAAGAGAGAAGAAGAGGGAGCAACGAGGTGAGAGTGAGAGATTCCTCTTGTAAGTTGAGGTGATCGACTGATGTATATTCCTTAAGTAGTAAAATTCTCTACAACTACGTGGACGTAGACAATTTCCCGAATCACGTAAATCTGTGTCATCTGCTGTGGTGTTACTGTTCTTTTTTGGTGTGAATTCTCTTGTTATATTTTTTGCTACGTCGATCGTTCTCCTGTTTGATTTATATATATACCACATCAACTGGTATATATATAGATCTCGACGCAACAACATATGCATATGAGAGAAGCGAAGATTAAGGTAAGGGTTGGTGTTGAAAATAACTTCGGAGAATCCTATGGATTTGTCATTGTTGACAGTACGTACGAGTTCAAGTCAGGTTGTCGACCTTAGAAATTTCGTCATTTTACGACTCATTGGATGAAGTTGTCGTTGGAAACACAAATAAGCTTTGACACTCTTCGACATCGATGATGAGCAGCGACTCCGACTGCGAGTGAGAATGAAAATGAAAGAGTATTGTATGGCTTTGATTTCATGTAGAATTCTGAAAATAATATTTTTTCTAACTCGTTCAAATCCATTATACCTTTATTCATGTGAATTATAGTGAAATGAATCAAAATAGGAATCCTTGTCAATAGGAAAACAATAGAAATATAGGGGGAAAAAAAACAGAAACAGCTAATTAGATTTGCTGATTGATACTTTCCTACACGAGCAAATGTGATTGTCAAGGTGTGGCACGGTTTGTAACAGGAAGGATTGAGAAACAGAGGCAATGTAGGGAAGGCTATACTTAAGTCGCTCATCACTAATAGTTGTTACCCTGGCCTCACACCGTCATGTCATTGTGTACTCATAGTGACTACCCCTTTCATATGAAATTTTGTTGATTTTAATAGAGGGTTGAAGTTCTTTTGATTAGGGGAAGATAGCCAAATGATGTGGGTTTGCAAGTGTTTCTCGTTACATTTGGGGTTAGGCTACGTGAGTGTTCATTTGTTGAGGAAAAATATTGGCGATGTCACAAATGAGAAGAAGTGGTTTGGACTTGAAAGATTTTGGAGTCTATGGGGCTATAAATTTGACTGCAATGCGTAGAGAGGGCTCACATTTGGGTATCATGAATTTTTGATGCATGTGATTTGCCAGAAAAAAGCTTGCTTGAACCTGCGGCTAAGGCTAGTAGATTGTCTCCTTTTTTTTTTCATGTCTTCTTTTTATTAAATAGATAATGTGTGGGTAAGGATTGCATGGTGAAAGGATTCAATGATGTATGCATTTAAAGCTCTAGGTTGTTCTGATAACAAGCTGAATAAAGCATTTAAAGTTTCCATGTGAAATTTATGTAATTATTTATTAAAGTAACGAGTTGTAAATTATCTAATTCGCATATGGAACGATAATCAGTTAATTGATAGAAAGATTACTGTTACTAGTCTATTAACTCAAGTTAAATAGGAAATTAATTCTGACAAAATTTGATGCTGATAATGGCTTTTAAAATCCTTGTTTAGGAAGGTCTTTGAGGCAGATCTCTGGCAGCTTGGAATTGAGGCGCACAAAAAATGCCTTGAGACTTAGTTTCACTATCACTAATGAGGCTTATGGTTTTTTTTTGTCAATGTTGTATGTCTCGAGGCTTTATGCCTTGAATCGCATAAAGCAATGCCTCCATCTGATCATGCAAAATATTATTATATTATATTATATGATTAATGTATCTCTTATATTATTCGTAATATATCTGATAAAATATCTCAAAATATAAAACAAGTTTATTTTTTATTACATAATTATATTAGTTTATTTTCTTTTTAATTATATTTGATCTAATTTAGACGATATAATCAGTAAGAAGAAAAGTATAGTATCAAAGAAATTTGTAAAACCAATAAGATAAAAATTCAAATGATAATGAAGTTATTATTTATGATGATTCTTATAATACTGATGAAAATACGAATTAGGTCATCGTGATTTTTTGTTCTCATAGTGGATTTATTTTTAAGTGAATGCTTGCCGTATGTTTGTTTTAAAATTTTAGTAATAATAAATTAAATCAATATATCAGTGATCTATGTTTTATTTATGAATTATTTTTATTTAATGATTCTTTTTGTATTGTGAGGCTTAAGCGTCACCTCACCAGGGCAAAACTTTCCAGTTTCTCGTTTCACAATTTTAAAACTTGTTTAAAGTAAATACATGCATGGTATTTTAAATATGAAATTTCTTTTACTTCATATTATATTATACATTGTTTTCTGTCATAGTATTTTGAAATCAAGCTTCTTATCACATCTCAAATTATAAGATTTACATACTTTGTAACGTTGACCCATCCAATGTGCTAAATGGGTCTTCAAAATCTTCAAAGTCCTATTTTTGGGAAAATTTAGAAGTTAGATGCTAAATTGAATTTCGATATAAGTCAAATTGGTGCTCTTAGTACAGAACAACTATCTTCTACAAGTGTTTGTTCTCCATAAGGAAAAATTATATTTGTGAATTAATTCCATTTAGGATAACCAAACTGCCCAAAATTTGCGTACTGCAGTTTAACTAACTAGGAAATATGCTGCATTATGATTTGGCAAAATTTCTTATGTTATCCTTTTCTTTAAATGTTTTTATCACTCTCTTACTAAAGCATTGACTTCAACAGTCATGAGAATCCTCAGGTTGAACTGCCTGGGGCACATGATAGTTGCGTGTGGGATCTTTCTTGGCATCCTATTGGCTATTTACTTTGCAGGTATGTGAATTCTTAGAATCCATTAAAAATTTATAGTTTATTAATTTTAAGGTATGCTTGGTGTTTTCAAAATTTTTATTTTGGGTTTACTGCTGAAATAGTGGTTTGCTTGATTTGTTTTAAAAGTTGTGTTCAAAGTTCGAACTATCATTTTAGCATGCTTCCAGTGGAATATCCATGTGTGCTATTGATGATTATGATTTATAATTCATTTTCATTACAACATTATATTTTAATGTCATGCTGCAGCGGCGGAAATGATCATGCTACGAGGTTTTGGTGTAGAAATCGTCCTGGCGATCAAGCCCGCGACAAATACAATGCTTTCCACGCCCAAGGTTCTTTGAATTGCTCTTTCACCCTTCTCAGTGCAAGATAGTTAATTTGGTTTTTCATGTTTGTTTTAAGCTTTTACCGCATAATGTTTCCAGGCTATGGTGACCAGAATCCTTCTTTCGTTGGACGACCAATGAGTGGTTACCCAATGCCTGAAGCCCCGCCGACTCCTGGAGCTTTTGCAGCTGGATTGCCGCGAAATGAAGGGAATATTCCTGGTATTGGAGTAGCAATGCCATTGTCCGCCCAATCTCTCGACGGTTCCGATCAAGAGCAACGACCCCAAATTCCCGGAATTCCACTTGGCGGAGCACCTCCTCTTCCCCCTGGTCCCCACCCATCGCTTTTGGCTGCTGGGCAGCAGCAAGCTTATCAACAGGTTGTTCAGCAAGTGCCTCAACAGCAGCAGCAGCAGCTTCCACCGTTTCCACAGCAGATGGTTCCTATGCCTATGGCACCTCCAACTATGAACCCCTTGCAGCCTCCTGCACATTTATCGCTCCTTCCGCATCATCTATCTCGGCCGCCACCCCCTCAAATGCAATCCCTTGGTATGCCTAACACTATGCCTTCTTCCATGCCTTCGTCTATGGTTCCTTCAATGCCCATGTCGATGCCTAATCCCATGGTATGCTACCACCCACTAGCTATTAATTACTATTATTATCTTATTTATGTTGATTAAGATTTTAATGTTCCTCTTTCCAGGTCTAAAGAGCTCACCAGTGTCATTGAGCTTTTTGTTTTAATGTTTTTTAGGGAAAAAAAAGTTATGGACTGCAATTTTCCAAGATTCTAGATTCATTTGATGACAATTTTTAGTGGGATTGTGTTTCATGATGAACCTGTCTTCAAATAACCTCATATTTAACTAACTGATTTTACTTTTCACTTATGTCAGGGCTCTGTTATTTAAATGAGAGAAAATGAATTGAAGTTTCTGTTTGGTTATAAAATTCAAGCCAATATTTGGTTTATTTTCTCACCTTTTATCTTTGTATTTTTCAAGTTATTCCAATCTTATTCTAGTCGCACTTATTGATTAGATTCATAGCTTTTATAAATACTTGATGGATTAATACATCAGTTTTAGACTTGTTGTTTTGCTGGTCTAAATGAATTTGTGATTATAACTTCAGGCTGCACCTTAAATGCTGCTTGCTGTTTCTCATTTTCATTTTAGCTTTATTTGGATTAAATAGAAGTGCAGGATACTAAATGAAAGTCCAATAATTTAAGGGTTGATTATGTGCATACAACTATGATTTAAAATTTTCAAGCTTATTTTCTTATATTTTCAATCAAAATCATATTATTCTAATGCACCTTTGCATGAGCTTTTTAGTAGGGTATCGAACGAATTGTGACGAGTAAAGCGGGATTTTATTCATGCTTGGGTTTTTTTATAAAATTTGAGCTCGAGCTCAAATCAAGCTTTTGTGCTATGTTCAAGCTTTTTTTCGTTTATTATTTTGTTTGTTTGAGCTTAGTTCATGTTTTAAAAATAGCTGGTGATACAATAATGATCTGCAAGAAAAGATAAAATATAAGAAGTTTTGTTATAAAAATTGGTTTAAATGTAAAAGTTTAGATAACAGGGAAAAATATCAAACGACCCGCAAGGAATCTAGAAGAGCAATCTATGACGCTAAAAATTTTGCTCTCAATGATCTTTACAATAAATTAGATACTAAGGATGGTGAAAAATATATGTATAAACTAGTCAAACGAAGAGAGAAAAAAGTAAAGTTTTAACTCAAGTAAAATGTATTAAAGATGAAAATCAAAAAGTACTTTTCTTAGAAAAAGATATTCTACATGGGTGGGTGAGTTATTTTGATAAACTTTTTAATGAAGTTTCTGAAAATACGATCGACCTCAGTGATCTTAATATCGTGAATAATAATAAAATGTTTCATTTTTACCGTTGCATTAGTAAATTAGAAGTTGAGGAGGCCTTAAAGAAACCAAGGGTGGAAAGTCTGTAGGACCCGATGATATTCCAATTGAAGTGTGGAAATATTTAGGAGATTTGGGAGTTTCTTGGCTTACTAAACTCTTTAATATTATTTTAAAAACTAAAAAGATGCCTGAGGAGTGGATGAAGAGTATTTTGGTCCCCATTCTTAAGAATAAAGGGATGCACAAGAGTGTAAATTATAGAGGAATTAAGTTGATGCGTCATACTTTAAAATTATGGGAGAGGGTAATTGAACATAGGTTAAGACACATTACAAAGATTTTTCATAATCAATTTGGATTTATGCCGGGCAGGTCTACTATGGAAGCTATACATTTATTGAGAGGTTTGATGGAGAAGTTTAGAGATAATAAGGAGAATTTACATTTGATTTTTATTGATTTAAAAAAAACTTACGGTAAGGTTTCAAGAGATATTCCTTGGAGAGTTCTTGAGAAGAAAGGTGTTGATATTGTTGTCGGGATAAGATATACCAGTTTATGTGGTCTATATATAAATCAAACAGGAGAATGATCGACGAAGCGAAAAATAGAAAGAAAAAAATTCACTTCATAAAATAGTAACACAACGAAACTCACAAATTTACGTGGTTCGACAAATTTACTACGTTCACAGAGTTGCCAGTCGATCACCTCGACTTACAAGAGGAATCTCTTACTTCGTTGCTCTCTCTGTTTTTCTCTCTTTTCTTTTCTCTGTACACTGAGATGCACCGAAAAAACTCTACACCGAGATACACCGAAGAAGATAAATTTACAAGAGAAATAAACTCAATTTCTCTTTAGCCACAAGCCACCAAGAAGAAGCCAATGGAGAACAATATTCTTTTTCTTTTTTCTTCTTCCTTCTTCCTCTAACGCAAGGAAATGCTCCTCCTTGCTCTTCTCTTCCACTGTCCCGTGGAAGTCCGAATAACTCTTTCTCTATCTCGAGGAAACCCGAAAAATAAGCACAAAATCGTGACTTCCAAAACCCAAGGAGAGCCTTCCAAAGTCTTTATCACGAACAAGAAGGAACTTTTGCGACAGACTCGATTCTTCGTGCAATAACGAACTGTTTGCGGGAACAGTTCGTGACCGAGCGTGGGAGCGGATCGCGGGTTTCGCGATCGGGAGCGGGAGTTGACGTCGTTTTGCAAAACATATGAGGCGGGAGCGGGAGGTCAGTCTCCAGTGCCAACAATCTCCCACTTGGAGACCGATACACAAGCTACAACATTTTTTCTCTCGAACCGATATCATCCACATGCAGCGTCGTTCTTTTCTCAACTCAAAGTCTCTGTCTTCAATCCAAAAGACCGACTAAACTATGCACAACTTCAGTTTCTCAGGAGTAACACCATCAATCAACATATTAACAGGGTCCAAATATTCTTGCACCTCTAAGCTATTTTCTGGATTACTCTTGTCTCAGCTTACAACTCCCCTTGCATGAGCAATATCCTGCCTCTGCTGAAAGCCTTTTTTAACAAATCCTGTCTTGTACCTCTTACTACAATCATGCTCAGTCTTCACCTGGTACACCTTGTTGTGTAATGTCTTATTCCCTGGTGGAAGTTCTGTCAGCTCCCACTTGCTTGAACTTTCTTCTTGTAAGATTTCTTTATAGCTCTGTAGTTCTCCACCATCTCTCTGTGGAACAATATGAATGAGTGTCCCGGATTCACTCTCCTCTTCATTTCCATCATCAACAGAATTATGAGCTGCCAGCAATAGTGCATCCTGTACTTCTTGGGATTCCTGCAGTTCCTCCTTATGCGGCCAGTCTTACCACAATGTTAGCAGGTTTCCTACTGACCAAATTTTGATTTGAGCTCCCTTTATTTGAGTTCATGTCATGTCATCTCCCTCTAAAATCAACATTCAGTGCCAAACTTGAACATGAGATCTCTCCAGAATCTTTTCGCGCACGTCCTCAGCCAAAATCAAATAACGAGTATCATCGTATTTCAGTTTAGATTTACCTGCAGAACTGCTAATTGCTATCCTCATGGTTTTCCAACTATTTGACAACGATGTTAACAATATCAGTGCACATATCTCATCATCAAAATCAATCTTAACATACGACAATTGATTTGTGATAGTATTGAAATCATTCAGTTGTTGAGCAACAGAAACACGTTCGCCATCTTCAAATTGAATAACTTATTCATCAAGTACACTTTGTTATTCGTCGATGGCTTTTCATTCATATCTGTTAAGATTGTCATGAGATCTGCAGTCTTCTCCTTGACGACATTGTGTGCAACGGACATCGATAGAGTCAATCGAATGACCCATATAACTTGTTGATCCAAGAAATTTCATTCAACCTCATCCATCATTTCAGGTCTTTTCCCAAATAACAGAAGATGAAGTTTTTCTCATAGCGGTAGTCCTCTATCTGCATTCTCAAATAATCAAAATTTATGTCATCAAATTTCTCGATCTCTGAAACCTTCTCTTCATCTGCAGTCATCGTCTTCCTCGAATCCTAACAAACTCTGATGTCAGTTGTTGTTGGGATAAAATATATCAATTGATGTGGTATATATATAAATCAAACAGGAGAACGATCGACGAAGCGAAAAATATAACAAGAAAAATTCACGCCAGAAAACAGTGACACATCGGAACACACAAATTTACGTGGTTCGGCAAATTGCTTACGTCTATGAAGTTGTAGAGGATTTTATTACTTGAGAAATTTACACCAGTCGATTACCTCAACTTACAAGAGAAATCTCTCACTTCGTTGCTCTTTCTTCTTCTCTCTCTGCATCGAGATGCACCAAATAAACTGTACACCGAGATACACCAAAGAAGATAAACCTACAAGAGAAATAAACTCAATTTCTTTTCAGCCACAAGCCACCAAGAATAAAGTAAGGGAGAACAATCTTCTTTTTTTCTTTCTTCTTTTAATGCAAGGAACTATTCCTCCTTGCACTTATCTTCCACAGTCCTGTGGAAGCCCGAATAACTCTATCTCTATCCCGAGGATACTCTAGAAGAAACACAAAAATCGTGACTTCCAAAACCCAAGGAGAGCCATCCGAAGCCTTTATCATGAACATGAATGAACTTACGCGACAGACGCAACTCTCGCGAAATAACGAACGATTTGCGAGAACAGTTTGTGACCGAGCGAGGGAGCGGTTCGCGATCGGGAGCATGATCGGTAGTTGACGCAGTTTCGCGAAAGATAGGAGGCAGAAGCGGGAGATCAGTCTCCAACGCTAACGTATATGACTTATATTCTAATCATTAAATAAATAAATATATATATATATATATATATATATATATATATATATATATATATATATACTAGAGTTGTTACTTGTGTTCAAACTGAAGGAAGATTGACCAAATATTTTTCTATTTCTGTTGGATTACATCAGGGATTGACTTTAAGCCCATATCTTTTTTCTTTAGTTATAGATGATCTTACTAGACATCTACAAGAGGATGTACCTTTGTGTATGCTTTTTGCTGATGATATTCTTCTCGTGGATAAAACGAGAGAAAAAACCCAGGATAAACTTGAATTATGAAGTTCTACATTGGAGTCTAATGAACTTCATTTAAGTAGAACTAAAAATGAATACATGGAATGTAATTTCAGTAGTAGTAGCTCTAGTGACAGAAGTGTGACTTTGGGTGATCAAATTATTAAAAGGTGTGAACGATTTAGATATCTTGGGTCTGTTGTTCAAAGCGATGGTGATATAGATGGGGATGTTAATAGTAGAATTCAAGTTGGTTGGTTGAAGTGGAGGAATGTTTCGGGCCTTTTGTGTGATAGAAAAGTACTGCTTAGACTGAAAGGAGAATTTTATAAGACGGTGGTGAGACATGCAATGCTTTATGGCACTGAATGTTGGCCTTTTAAAGAGAAGCATAATAATAAGTTAAGTGTTGCCGAGATGAGAATGATTAGGTGGATGAGTGGCTTTACACTTGGAGACAAAATGTGAAATGAATATATCCGTGATAGGGTTGGTGTATCTCTCTGTGACAGACAAAATTAGAGAAAGTCGTCTTCGATGGTTTGGTCACATTAAATGTCGATCATCTGATGTTCCGATTAGGAGAGTAGATGCTTTAGATTCAACTTGTGTTAAGAAAGGCAGAGGTAGAACTAGAAAGATTTGGGCTTATTGTATAAAAAACGATCTTAATTTTTACTAGAACTAAATGAAAATATGACACTAAATAGGACGCAATGAAGAAAAATGATTCATGTAGCCGACCCCAGGTAGTGGGATTAAGGCTTTGTTGTTGTTGTTGTTGTTGAGCTTAGTTCATGATTGTTTCAATATAATGATTATTAAGTTATTATCGAGTATATTAATGAGTAGTATTATCAGTCCTTTTGATTTTTAACAAAACTTTTATTGAGTAAATTAAAATTAATGCTATCAAGCTATTTATTTTTTGTCCAAATAAGCCTTATCGAGCGAACTAATAAGCATCATGACTTTGCTATATATTTTCTAATGAAACGAGGTTTATCGAGCTTATAAAGTAGTTACTTCTTCAACTTACAAAAACAAACAAGCTTTTAAATGAAAGAGCTACTAATAAGCATACAAAATGCACAAAATAAATGAGCAATTAAACAAACAACTGTCTTATTTGATGTATTATAAATTAAAATGTTATTTTAATTTATTATAAATAAGTTTTAAATTGAGCTTTAATTTAATGTCTTCACAAGTTTTAAATTGGGCTTTATTTAAGCTTTATTTATTAGCTTCGAACTTTAAATGAAACTGTTCAACGTGCTTCTTAATGAGTTTGTTCGTGAGCTTTAAATGATATTGTTTGTGAACATAAATGAATCAAATAAGTTGTTCAAGCTTATTTATTTAACAATTAAGTATTTATAAAAATATTCAAATTTGTTCAATTAGTTATTCAAACGAACGTGAACAAGTTCTTATTGAGCCGAGCTACAAGTAGTTTTTTGAACACACTGGTTTGTTTGTAGCCTTATTTTTCAGCCTTGTAGGACATTCACATTCTCACACGTGACAAATGAATGAATACCTGTATATTCACAACCCTTTTTCTTCCACGTATGCTCTCTCAAGATGATCATTCGTGCAGCTGTGATGTATATGTAAACATGAAATTGTTCAATTGCAGATTATTGGTGTGCTGAATTTTCGAAATAATTTTGTATTTTAGATCCCACATAGAATCTCGAGTTCCCGAAAATCCATGATCAAATATTTGCTTACCCAAACAACTGTTAGAGTTTGATCTCAATATCCAAATCGTTTGGTTTTCTTTGATATGAGTGCAATATGCGAGTAATTAATTTTAATTTTCAGCTAATGCAGGTGTCTGCTAATCCAATGATTTCCCCATTGCCTCAAGCCCATATAGTGGGTCTTAACCAAATGCAGCAGCCAATTGCAATCCCGAATAATAACTTACAGCAGAGCCTGGGAGGCTTTGGCGGCAACTTGGCGAACCTTCAGAATCCCGCGAATCCGGTCGTACAGAATTTTCCAATGGGCGGATTATTTAACCGACCACCGGCCGGAATGATTAGCCCCATTCAGGGAATGAGTGCCTTCCAGGTATTAAATTAGCGGCATTTACGTACATACCACACAATTCTTAGATAGTTACATATCTAACGTCTGGAATTTAATATTTATGCTTTATACCACTTATTGTCATAAACCTATGCACGAAAACATTTTCTCCTTTTCAAGTTATATATTGTGGTATGTTTGATGTGATATTAAAGATATGAGTGTTATGTATGCAAATATAGATAATAATTCTGTGCTATTCATGTAAATGCCTGATTAAAACATCAACTGATGCTTGGCTTTTTCTCTCTTAAACATGACCCGATCGTTTTATTTATCGAAATGTTTATATTTGTTTATGTTTAGCCTGGAATGATGGATGTGAGGGCAGCTGGAGTGGGCCTCGGCGGGAATATGGGACTTCCGCCGCCATCGCAGAGTTCCGGACCCCAATAAACTTGATTCAGGTGAGATATGTGGATTATTCAGAATCTATATTTGACTGTTCTTTAAATTTCTGTTATTATTATTATTATTATTATTTTGTTTCAGGTACTGCCTTTTTTAGCCTGTTTTGTAACAAATTTTAGACCAGGAGCCTTATAATTGAGAAGCACTTTTAACTTGTGGTAGTTGATTGATAGCAGAACTGTTTAGAATTTTCTTATCCAAATAATTGCTTTATTTTACATTTGTTGCTGTTTTAGATATCTTTTTGATGTTAATTTGATGCGATCTTTTTTTTATGAATCAAAGCTGTGTTTGAAAGAACCATTTTTTGCTGGGAGAAAATGGCTATGGATGCATTGTTCTTTGCATTATTTTCCTGAAAGTTTTGAGATTGGCAGGTTTAGCTAACTACTGGGCAATGAATGTAAAGCTATGTTTAATTTTTTTTTAAAGGAATTATCAATAAATTGAACTATAAATATAATATAATAAATAAAATATTATTGAGGCCTCTTATTTTTATTTTAGATTCTTTTTCTGCAAGGAATCATGAATAGAGATATGCATATTTTCTAAATATTTTTGGCAAATTTAATTTCTAATTGAAGATAAAAGTGCGTTTTTTTTTTTTTTAGTTTTTAATTGTTTTTTTCCGAGCATAAAATGGTCTGGAATGTAATTTTTTATTGTGAACTGTGGGTGAGAATTACTGCTGATTCATTTTTTTATGTTATAGCAATATTACTAAGAATTTGTCTAGGTATTAAGGGCCTTTTGTTGGAATTCTTTTGAGATTTATATGCCACTGGTGTCATATCACTTTAGTGTCGAATCAAGCTAGCTACGGAAATAAAAAAATGGAGAGAAATTGAGGCTCTTCCCTCAGAATACCTTTGTCGTGAAAAAATATTATACCAGGACTCCGCATGTATAGCGCATGTAGAGCTATGTGCTGAGAAGTTGATCGGCCTAGTAACATAAGGGAATATTTCTCTTATGTTATTCATGTGTTATTGTGTGTTATTTAGGTGTTATTGTGTGTTATTCAAGTATTATTGATGTATTATTGTGTTATTATGACATCAGAAATATTTTCATAATACAATAATAGCTGAATAACATATAATAACACATGAATAACGAACGATAACATCTCAATAAAATGAGGGGGAATATTCGTTCTCCCCCGGCTCCTTCAACTTGGACTTTGCGTCCTGAAGTGATGCCCAGGCAGCAGCGGAGCGCTCTCTGATTTGTTGGGAATGGATTTCACAGTAGTTATTATTATTATTATTTATATTCCATTAGTTAGATGGAGTTTGACGGCAGTAATATAGTAAATTTAATCATTAATTAAATTTAATTCCGTCTAAACATAAAAAAATAAAAACTAAATCTAACTATATATATATATATATATATATATATATCAATTTGTCCGACATACACTTGGCAGTTCTTGAGGAATGATCGGAGCTCGTATATTAGCCTACAACCATTTCTTTTATTTCTTTTCTTAAATATATATATAAAGCATAAACACTAATAACTTTTGGAGATTGTAATTGAGTTTGCGCAGAACAATTGATTTTTTTTTTCCATATATATATATATATATATATATGCTTGAATTGTAGAATCTCGTGATATCTTATCGATATGAAATGAAAACAAATCGACTAATTTATTGATCTCTTCAAATCTCTTATGGACATACTTTTATTCAATCCCATTGAGAAATTTTTCTTAAAGATTGTAATATAATTTTAAGACTATTTCATTTAATTTAAAAGATAATTTGTTACAATCTCTGACGCAGACATGTATGTCATAGTGATATGTTTTATTTTACATTACTTGCAAGCGAAACAAAAATTATAATACCTAATTTAATACATTATGAAACATTGCTAGAATATTTTAGAAATAAAATGGCTAAATTGTAATAAATTGAACATATTAGACCTTGTATCGTGAGGCGTCGGGTACATCTTAGACTCCAATAAAATATTCAGAAGCATCTATTATCAAAATACTAAATCTATACCCGTCAATATGCACTAATGACTATTTTGTACTATCTTGCTCGACCAACCAATCAAATACATGTTTTTAATATTTTTTAAGTGTTTCTTGCCCGTTACATTCTATGAAAAGACAATATCAACATAAACAATGACGACGTGGTATTTTCTTAAAATTTTCTTTTAGATGTCACAAACAATGCCTATGCGCAACCTAAGAAAAAGCCTTTCTACATCCTCTAAGTAGTCCCAGATGCCTATTTGATATTATGCAAAGGTTTACATAGAATCAAACTAGATCAACTAGAACATATAATTATTGTAGAAACCATAATTAGGACTAATTATTTTCATGCTCAACCATTGCGAATGTTAAAGGGAAGAGACTATCGTTTTCATTAATATGCATGATATCTAGTAGAGTTTCTCTATATTTTTACAAGAAAAAAAAATCTCATCAATATTAAGTACTGGATGATAGAAGTAATCAATTTACATTTTACCATGAATGTCCTGAAAATTCCATAAAAGTGTGCAATATTGCTAACTTTTATTTTGTAGATAGATCTAGATATCTCTATATATACAACTTCCATCATATAAAATAATGAGCACTACAACCCCTCGTAAATGCTATAAATTAACTTAAACATCTTTATTCGTGCATCTCAAAATTTAATAAATGTAATACGGATAATAAATTTAGAATTTCCTTCATGCAATCATTTTTTTTTTCAAGTTTAGTTGTTGTCATAAAATGGCATGTAATGAGAAATAAATATTTAAGTGTAATTTCAATGACTGTTCAACATAACTATATCGATACACGTATGCAATGTTTTAATTGAAAAGATCTTCCATGAAACCCCTAAGCAACTAATTTTTGAAGCATGTAGTCGTCAATGACAAAGGGATGAAATCATTAAGTGGAAAAGTAGAAGATGAAAGTTTAAAAAAGATATTCCTTCATATATTAATGATCTTTATAAATTGTCATTTTTGTTGTTTGCTTAGATTATTTTGGGTGTTTCGTTGCATCTCTATGTTTGTGCTTTGATTTTAAATTATATTTTGGTTGGTTTTCCTTTTTGCTTCTATTTTAGGTCTTTTTCTTTACATTTGGTCCCACTATTTTTTTGTCTTTTTTTTTTAAGTGACACTGCAACAGTTTATATTTTCTATGATTTTTTTTTTATTTTAGATATTCATAATACTTATAAGAAATAGTAATGTTTTTATTTCAGCTAAAATCTCTCAGTATTTTTTTTTATATGTTCATATATTTTGAGATTTATCTAATTTTTCAGCTATATTGTTAGATCATTAGCATTTTGTTCTTGTTGGTTTATTGTTTGATCTTCTTATTATATTGGTTGCTTTTATTCTATGTTGTTGGACCATTCTTTAGGGTTCCATGGGTGATTATATTGACAATTGTTTAGAGTTTTTGGTTCTATTTCTATATTAAATGATGTGATTTGTTGATTTTTTTGTGTTGTTTGGATTTTTGAAGTTGTTCACATCTTTGGAGCTATTTGGTTTTATTTATTTGATGTGTTGACTATTTTGGTTGTCTAGGTTTTTATTTTATCTTTTTCCAATTTTTCCTTAGGTTTTCTTATTTGTTTTTTATTTTTATCCATATTTTTCATTTTTATTTAATTTTAATATTCTTAATTCTTATATTGTAGTTTTTTATTGAGGTTTTTAGGTACCAACTACCCGAAATATTGAATATAATATTTTAAACGTCTAAACTTTAAATATTACAATTTAATCATTTTTTTTTTTCATTTCAACTACCCTCTTTTACATGCTGGTGAAGTCTTTGAGTTAAAGTATTGGGTGTTTAACATGTATTTAAGATTTTAGTGGTTAATATGTTATATTTAGGGTGTTTTTGGGCAGCTTGTGCTTATCCAGATAAATCACTTATTTGAAAAGCGAACCGCGGGGTTCAACGGGCATGTCGCGTTTAGTGTAAAAAACCAACTGTGTTTTCGGATAAGCCGCTCAAATGCAGTTTCCAAATGATGAGACGGTGTTTTCAAAATGTCGCCGTAGCAGATAAACTGCACCAAATGGAGCCTTAACATTTTGGGTGGTTGGTATATAAAAGCCCCATTTTTATTTTCTCTTTAATTAGATTCTAATCTCTTTTTCCCGTCATCTTTCACTTTAGTTCTTGATGTCTTTTGCCTTTTGCTCATGTTGGATGTATTATTAATTGTTATTATTTCATGTTGATGGGATCATTATTTTTAGCTAGTTGTGTTAGATTTTTTGAATTAACAATATATTTAAATAGATATCTTAACCTTCCTTTTTTAATGCTTAGATATTATTTAAACATTTGGTTGACATCTTTTCTTACTTCAATGGAATTCTTGTGATCATAATAGCCATCTTCTTGTTCTTTCTTCTTTGCTGATTTTGAGTTGAGCTATGATAATTTCCAACTAATAAAATTCAACTGTTTTGTTTAAAACTCACCAATGAAATTCATCTGTTTTGGCTTACATTACTCCTCTTGCTTTAATGGTATTCTTATGATCAGAACGTCGAAGGACTTTATTAGCAGGTGAACTTAGCTCGACCACTTTGACATGTGGGATTAGTTCGACCACTTCGGCATGCGGTATTACCTCAATCACCTCGATAGGTGGGCTTAGTTCAACAATTTCGGGAGATGAGCTTAGCTTCAGAATAACTTGATCTTCAAATAAATTGAGTCTACATGTTAAAATTAAATGTACATTCTTTTGACATATTTTTCTTCGCGTGCAAAACCAAAGTGAAAGAATATTGCCTACTTGTGTACGTTAAAGTCAATGAAGCGCCCTAATAGTCTTTTGACTAAAGTACACAAAATGTATGTGCAAAATCATAAATTAAATAATAATAATAATAACAAAGGAATAGTATGGAAATTTCACATGACCCCTCTAGGTGTGTAAGTCATGCGTACTTATGAGTTGACTGGATCAATGGTTCATCATCTAAGCACGATCAGCTAACAAGCCAAACTCAAACTAGGCTTGGCTCGACTCACTAGCTCTTGAGCAGGCTTGATTTGAAAAATATTAATATATAAAAAAAAAAACTAAAGATATATTACATTTAACGACTTTATCTTTAAAATATTAAAAAAATAATATATTTATATTTTATATTAAATATTTTCTTATTTTCTGTCTCCAAGTTGCTCCTTTAATTTGTCAATTTATTATAACATTACCTTAAATTAATATTATTTCCTATATTGTATAGTAAAATAAGTCAGGTCAGGAGCCGAATGAAACTCAAACTAAAGCTTGAGCTCAAGCTCGAACTTGATAAAATTAATCAAGCGAAAACTCAAGTTGGCTGTGGCTCAAGATCGAGCTCGACTCACTTCCACCTAACCCTCTCAACAATACTAAGCCACCTAATAAGGCTCTCCTTTTGTGAACTTATTTTCAAGTCATTCGTTAAGCTAGTATAATTTGAATAAATATTATGAACATGCGATTATCATATACATTAGATTGTAATACGAATGGTCGAGACACAAACACCAACCCTAAAAATTAAACCATTAAGCACGCCCAGCAACCATGAAGCTCTACACAAGCCAAGCTCCACCAGAGCAAAAAATCCATTGAAGGAACACCTGAAAAGCAAGTCCCCATCTAAAAAAAAAAAAAAAAAATCCTACAGCATTCCAATTTCTAGGCACAAAACATGAACAAAAAAATTCTCAAAACTGGAAATAAAAACACAATTTATAACCACCTAAAATCCTCATAACGAGATTGATTATCACCCAGGCAAGATCAAATTCAAAATACTGACAATAACTACTAAATCATTATCAACCAGACTATCTGGCACCCTCTTCTATTCACATTATGTTTTCAATATTAGGACCTATAAGAAAAAGTTGACTAATTACATATCTTCCCGGCAAGACCATCTATCTGCATACCTTCCAATCGAACCTTCCATGGCCTCCATAGCAGATAGGCGGAGAGGATCAGCCTCTAGGCCATAGTCTGTTAAAGGCCTGCGCTCAAGAACTTCATCATGACGCTGCACAAACTCTGGGATCTCAACCTGTCCCTTCCTTATGTCTGCCCACACGAACTCTAATCGGCTTATATATTTGATTTTCCAGTATATGCTGCACGGTTCAAAACGACAACACATCATTTATATAGATATATGTATAGTTATAGATAATGATATGGTATTTTATGTAATGTGAACATTTACAATTATACAATATTTAATTCATCTGCTGGATTAAAAACACTTACCTTAGCTCCCATCCTTTTCACATCTGCCAACCTCATTTGTTTTACCGGTCTTAGCATTTCAAAACACTAAAATTTACAACATCATTTTTGCCCAGTTAAAAAAAGGAGCATTTGCATACATGTAACACTTAAACTTTGGTTTATGAATTTATATCACCCAAATCTTTCATAACACATCAAAATTATCACTATTTTAACAGGAAAAAAATAAAAATAAAATACACTTAATCATGTATAGGTAAGGTGGCATGTATGTAGAAATTGAAGTCTAGGTGTCAGACGTAAATAAATAAAAATCAAGTGGTATGCGTGTAAATCTTCCTATATATAAAAAAAAAGAGAAGTTAAATATAGTTGAATCTCAATCTAAATATCTGACTCAACATGGGTAGTGGAGCAGATTTGAATTAACCTTGAACCAACTCGAATTACAATCAGTTTTGCTCAACCACTTCACTACAAAACATTTTACCCCTCATGTAGGATGAAGTGTAATCCTCAAAAAGAAGGCACGGGCTTCATTATTTTGATTTTATATACTTTAAAAATCAAAGTATTGATGATATATGGCAAGGAATATGAAAAATAAGAATTTCTCATACTTCACAAAATACAATTTTTTATTTGATCTCATTGATTTTACGCATCAAAATATAATCATATTGACATGAAATTAATTATGTAATATTTATTCGCACTTAACATTATTAGAATAAATTAGTATTTACAGATCAAGATTAAAATGAGTTTAAACTTCAAATAAAAAATACAAGAATGGATTAAGTGATCCAAAAGAAGAGCAACAAAATAGGTGGTATCGAGTAAGGTCAAGAAAAAGAATAATGTCGATAAGATGAGATGAAAGACGGGACACTACGAAAAAGATGAAGATGAAGAAATGGATTTTTTTTTTTCTTTTTCATCTTAAAACTTCAAAGTGGGATCTTGGAAAAGATGGCAGCGGCAAGAATTTTCTTTTATTATTAATGCATTTCCCTTCCAAAAAATTTTGAATAGCATAAAATGTTGAATTAGGCCATTTGAACTTAAAAAAAATTATGTTTTTCCCCGATTCGGACTGCATCATGAAGCATAGGCTTTACACGCAAAAATAATAGAAAAAAAAACTATTACATAAATGCATATGGATGCCAGAAGACGTAATTCAAATACAAGAAGATTAGGAAATCTTGAACTTCTCATTGCAAGAGAATGGAAGTTGTTTGTGAATAAAATTAATAAAATTCAGAATACAAATTACATAAAATCAAACTAAGGAATAGGTAAATCGCAACATTACCGGACGAATGAATCCCAAAGATTGGTTATTACTAAAACCAAAAGGAAAAACCTTTTGCAATTATAATAAGGCTCTGCGTCATTTCAGTTAAATCAAACTGGTTTACATGTTATAAATGGTACGGTACCTATTTATGCCTGAAGCTAGCCCAGAATTATTGACGTTCGGCCAAAAGGAACAAGAATGCCTAAAAAAGTTACAATGAAATGGGACTTCAACTCATTGTCACCTTTGAAGCACTGAAATTTTCATGAAAGTGAGTCACGCATGCAATATATCCATCAGAAATCATATTAAAGGGATTTCACTGCAGTATATTGAACATTTCTTATAGCATTTCACTAGCTGTTGTTTCTTCTTCTTCTTCTTTTTTTATTTATTATTATTATTTTTTTCCAAATGCCGATGTATTAGCTATTCCGGTTTTAATAACAGAGCCTCTAAAATATAAATCAATATTAGTTCTATGGAACATAGTTCAAATAGGCATATTACAAGTCAAAAGAAATGAACAATGCTTGATAAATGACATTAAAATTCTAGCAATAAATAAATAAAACTATTCATGTTAATCCAAATAAAAGTCTGACGAACAAAATTCACTTTGAACATTAACAAATACAGAAGAAGGGATGTTAAATCATCTTATCACAGCAGCCAATCAATAAAAATGTTAAATTTTATCGATCAACACCCCAATGACTGTAAATTCTAATGAATACTCAGCTTGCAGATTTAATTTGATAAAGTATGTGAAGAAAAATAATATTGATTTACATTTTGCAACATTAAGGAGCGAGTTGGACACTGCGAACTTGAATGCAAGGAAATTAAAAAGGAGTACAACATTTGCATTAATGGTTGCAATTCATAATCAGTCAATAAATTATTGGGATTTCATTTCCTTTATTTAGCTTTCCTTCAATCCAAACACAAGAAATATGATGAAGAAATATTGAAAGTAAAAATCGATGGAAAAATTTAAAAAAAATCATTTTTTGACCGTGGGATGAAGTATCGATTATCATCCTTTTGAATGAAAGGAAGCATATTTGACCATATTCAGTTTTAATTACTGTCCTTTTTGTCCATCATGCAAAATCTAAACAATTAATCAAAACTATTCACATCAAACCAAACCATGAAAAGCAGTAAAGAGAATCGAATAATAAAAAACAGGTCAATGCTAAGCCAGTACTGAAAGCTAATCAAATTACTCTATAGCCCTTTGCCCCCAATTCCTCCCTACACCAGTAAACAACAAATCATAATTCGCATACATAGCCCCAAAATTGAAATAATCTCCTCCACGCATCCATCCTTCAGCCTCTTCTACTATCATCACCCTCCTCTTTTCCCTAGTCATCAATTCCTCCCTTCGGACCAATCCAGCCCTATAACATCCCCCCCTTCTTTAGCTTCATCCCCACCCCACTTACCCCTTCAACCATTTTTTATAGATTCGACTTACTCTTTACTTCATGGAAGCACATCTACCATCAATTTTGTATCCACAAACAGCTCCTCCCTAGCAAACAAGCCCGCCATCTATTTCATTGCATGGTCCCACACAATCTACCCTCCAACTCTTCTAAATCCACAGTGACAAGCTTCAACATCCTCCTTGGTGTGGACATCATTGTGGCAGTCATGGTGATGCAAGGAGTGGCTCAGCTTTTATAGCGGGATGGTGGTGGGGTGATGTTGAGTGAGGGATTAAGATATTAAAGACTAGAAAGATTTACATAAAACCACTCAGTTCCTATATATTTACATATCTGACACCTAAACTTCAATTTTGACATATATCGCCTTACCTATGGATGAAAAGGTGTATTTCATTTTTTTTTTCTTAGTTAAAATAGGGATATATTTTATGTGATATGAAAGATTTGTGCGGTATAAATGTAAAAAAGTAAAGTTTAGCCGCTAGATATGTCAATACATTAGAAATTAGTAGTATGTACGTAAATGCCCCTAAAGACTATCGAATCTTGGCTATGACAGAAGTGTCTATTTTGGTGAAAGATGGTGATGGAGAGGAAGTCCACTAGGGAGACAAGATTTGTAAAGTATTATGAGAGTCAACGATCCGACGAGCATGAGATGGCTCTGGAAGCTTCCTTCTATCCCCTCCTTCCTATATTGTCACCTCTTTCAGTGCACACACCTCCCAAACAAACAATAACACTAAAGGAGCACCACTTCTTCTCTTAATAACGCTAAGATTCTGAACAATTGGATAGATTGTAGAAGACGATGCTAACCCCAACACAGGATACGAAAAGCTAAGAAGAGGAAACAATCTACAAAAACCTTATTTTATCTTATATGCCGATATAAAACTATAAATGAGGGTATTTTGATCATAATATTTCATACCATTCAAATTTATGTGAGAAATCTCATCACATGAGCACTGCATATGCTAAATTAATAAAAAATTGTAAGAACCTTTTGTAAGAGATGGAATTGAGAGATTTTAAAATTGTGAACCAACATGAAGAGCAACATAAACTTATGGGAAATGAAATTACCCATATATATTTTTTTAAAGTTAAAAACTCCACAAACTATTCTCCTGAGGGTGACAAATCAGAAAAATAGATCTTGATTCATGAGCAATCATTACTATGTTCTTTATTGGAAACTACAATAATGATCATTTTCAACACAAATTTCCTAAAAACACCAAAAAAATTATTGTAATTGCTCAGGAAAGTTATTAAAAAATAAAAAAAAAAGACAAGAAGCATGGTTTCATCGAAGAACTTACCCTCCACTTAAGAAAAGGCGGCCAAGCGTAGCGATTGCAAGTCTAGATCGAAGGCCGGGATGAAGAAAATAAATAACCCGAAGCCTTTCTTTATACTCAACAGGTAGATCTTCATATATCCACCACAAGATAGACATTCCAGGGTTATTCTCATTTTGCACAGTTGTGTGCATGTACAAAATGCAGAATGGACCTTCAGGCAGCTCAGTCGTTAGCTTATGGGACACAAACCTCTTCAAGCGCTCCCCAGAAACAACAGTAGCTGAAGATTGAGACAAATAAATTGTTATGCAATGAAACCCCTTTCTCTTGTAAAGAAGCAGTTCTGGTCATGTCCAGGAATCCTCAGCAATTTACCTTTATATTAATATTTTCTTCTAAAAAAGAAAAAAACTTCACAAACTAAACTCAGCTTATCAGATAAACAATAACAAACTTGGGGCATGCTCATGAGCAAATTCCACCACCGAAATATGCTTAATTATCAGAAAAATCAATAGGGTATTTCCATGGTAGCTGAAACACCATTCAGTAGCAGAAACGACCATTACACAACCAAATCAAGAGAAATAAAAAACCCTAAAACGAAAAAAAAAAGGGTTGAAGGCGAAGTACCGGGGAAATATTTCCCAACGATTCGAAGAATACGATTCCCTGACTTATCAAGTCCCTCAAAACGCAGGATCTGAAGCGCGACGAGATCGGAGAAATCTTCCTCCGAGCATTCATGCCACTGTTCCGCCTCCGCCTCGGCGGCCGCCTCTTCTGCAACACGAGCTCGGCGCTCCGCCGGGCCGAGGAGGGAACGAGCGTCGACGCCAAGGTCCGAAGCCAAAACTAGTACCGAGAAATCCTCGCCGGGCTGCTGCTCCATTATCAATGCCTTCGGTTCGTTCTCCTCCTCAGCTCCTTCAACTTGGACTCTGCGTCCTGAAGTGATGCGCAGGCAGCAGCGGAGCTCTCTGATTTGTTGGGAATTGATTTTTAACAGTTATTATTATTATTATTTATATTCCATTAGTTAGACGGAGTTTGACCGCAGTCATTTAGTAAATTTAATCATTAATTTAATTTAATTCCGTCTAAACATAAAAAAATAGAAATTAAATCTAACTTTATGTGTGTCTATATATATATATATATATATATATATATATATATATATATATATATATATATATATATATATATATATCAATTGATCGAGCATTCACTTGGCAATTGTAAATTCCTTATGGTCTGAGTTCAATTTCCCGTATATATGGTGTGATACTCGAATTCTTAGTCTGATGAGGAATGACCAGGGCTCGTATAATAGCTTCCGACCATTTCTTTTATTTCTTTTCTTTTATATATATATATATAAAGCAAAAACACTAATAACTTATGTTGTCGAGACTGTAATTGAGTGTGCGGAACAACAAAACATGTGTCATTCAAATTGAAATTTTTTTTTCTTTCCTTCTAAAATTGATAGGTTAATGAACTCTTCATACAAATTGAACATAAATTCATTTTCTATTGATATAACTTTATATTTGAACCTAATTCATCATAGAATTTTTTATTTTAAGATATATATATATATATATATATATGTATATATTTGATGTTTCGAGCCAAAACGAGCCGAACACAAATGAACACATCCTTAATTCGTGTGTTCGGCTCGTTATTTTCATGGATAAGTTAATGAGCCAAACAAAAACTTCTTAACAAATCGAGCACGAGCTGTTCACGACCAAAGAACCGTTTTAACCGACCTAGTTGCAACTTGAGTTGCATAATAGAGTTTGCGCTACACGGAGGCTATTTATATATAAATAAAAAAAAGTTTGAGGTCTTCTGCGCAAGATTTTAGATTTTAGTTATAAGCAGCGCATCGCAGCTCCCCTCCCTCCCTCCCTCCCTCCCTCCCTCCCTCTCCCTCCCTCTCAATCCTTCTTGGCCGAACTCGATACCTAGAAGAAGTTTCCATCTCGCTCCTTTTCTTTCACCGATTTATTTGAAATCTCAACCTAATTTGATGCTAATGTCTTAGGGATTTGGATCACGGGGAGTACAAGATGGCATTGGACAACATCAACTAGCTTCTATTCTTCAAGAAAATCAGCGTTTGCAGCAAGAATAGAGTTTTTCTTGAATAGTTGAAGCTAGTTCCTCTTGATCGCTGCTCATCTTCTACTTCTGATAATCCAAATCCTAAGACATTAGGGTGTAGATTTCGAATAAATCGGTGAAAGATGCAACATCACATTGGGCTGAAAAAAATATCTTCGATAAACTCCTCGGCGAGTCGGCGTTTGATCGACTGATCGGCATTCTTGATTGGTTGCTGGATATTCTAGCTTGGTTGATTGTAAGGTTACCGATGAGTCATATTTGAGTGTATTT